>CAUYSK010128471.1:0-17525 GCA_963575035.1 Avahi laniger
GAGGCCGATGCATCGCGTTCCTTTTGTAGATGCGCTGTTCCATTTGGGAGTCAGGTTGGGGCCGCCTCAGGGGGTTCCTGCTGCAAGGAGTTTGAGGGCATTCTCCTTCATTCGCAGGACGTCAAGGATGAGAACCCAGGACAATGCTGTTTGGCCCTCTCCCTGGATGGCACGGAGAGCCACAAAATGTTTATGGGTCAGTTATGAGTCTGCTCTTTTAAGCAGAGTATATAGTAGAAGATGAATGATTATAATTAAGAGCACAGCGCATGGTGATGTGTATTGTGACTGGTACATGGTATGTGCTCAATAAATGCTTAAATAAGAAGGAATAAGAGAGACCATGGACATAGTGCCAGGACGGTGGGCTTAGGATGTAGTGTTTTATTTGTTCAAAATCTGCTTTAATGTTACATTGGCTTCCAAAACCAAGAAACCACAAGACCTTACTAAAGGCCAATTTGCTAAGATTCTTTGTACATTAGACTGTGAAGAAAGACTCTTAGCAGAAAATAAGCCACTGGGGGCTAACCACACTTTCTTTGTACACCAAGATGATGCTCCAGCTCACCTGTTCAGAGACATAGGCGTCATGTGGAGAGACACTGCTGGGCTCCACTTTCTCCCAGATGCCCTCTGTCTCTAAGCAGAGGCTTCTGTGACGCACTGGGTCAGAACAAAAGCCTGGACCTATAATCTTTCTTCTTCTTTTTTTTTTTTTTGAGACAGGGTCTCGCTCTGTTGCCCAGGCTAGAGGGCAGTGGCGTCAGCCTAGCTCACAGCAACCTCAAACTGTGATCCTCCTGCCTCAGCCTCCTGAGTAGCTGGGACTATAGGCCTGCACCTCCACGCTTGGCTCGTTTTTTTAATTTTTTGTAGAGACTGGGTCTCGCTCTGTTGCTCAGACTGGTCTCAAACTCCTAGCCTCAAGCCATCCTCCCACCTTGGCCTCCCAAAGTGCTGGATTTACAGGCGTGAGCCACTGTGCTCAGCCTTATAATCTTTCTTCTGAGTAGAACTAATGGTGTATCTGGGGACTGAGACCAGGGTCCTGGCCTCATTAGATTAGACCCTTTAGACTGTTTTAGAGGAGACCGAGTGGTCTTGTGGAGGAATGTCACAGTGGCCCCTGACAAAGAGCAGGCATTGGCTGCACTGCATGGCCCACATGGAGTCCCAGCCAGGGATGGGGAACCTAGAGCCTTGGGGCCACATGTGGCCTTCTGGATCCTTGAATGCGGCCTTTTGACTGAATCCAAATTTTGCAGAACAAATCCTTTTAATAAAGGTGCCCTGGGGCACCTAGAACCTGGCTCCAGAAAAGCTGAGTGGCAGGATGGTGTCAGACAAGCAGGAGTCTTGGTGGGGGGCCAGGGCAGAATAGGTGTCACCAGAGAGAGGGCAAGGCAAATATCAGGTCCCCATCCAGGACTGGCCATGTCCAGCAGACCAGACGAACCTTAGAGGCACCGTTCATAGCTTCGAGCATTGGCAGTGCCAGGAAGTGGCTTATGGGGTTTGAACCCTCCCATAATCTCCCTCATTCCCCCTACCCCTGCAAGCCACCTCATGTAAATACATCGTCTTTCCCAGACAGCTTGCAAGACAAGCGAGGCCCCAGCTCCTCCGACCCCTTTGCTGCTCCCAAATCCCTGCTACATGGAAATTTCAGAGCATCACTGGCCCCGGGAAAGTTCTGAGAGAGAAAAGTTTCTGTTGTTCTAGAAACCTTACATTTGGGAAACGTTACCCATTCTCTCTGAGCCTCGATTTCCCTTTGGTAAATGAAGACAATGTTACCTCTGATTCTTAGAGTTACTGAGAGAACCAAGTCAAAGAAGTGTGTATTTTGTCGATTCTAAGACACTCATTTTTTTCCACGTTATCTCTGAAATCGAGATGCTCCTTACAACCAGTGGCCTCTTGTATTCAACGTATATATATATAAAACCAATAGTTTGCTGTGACCTTGCCAACTGCCCACCAGTGCCCTCCACCCTGCCCGGTGCCGGAGCCCAGCCGACCAGGCTGCAGAAATGGGGGCAGCTTCTTGGGCTACGGTGGTCCCTCTGATCCCTGACCCTCTGTCAGGTTCTAACACTCATCTCACCTGGATCCACCTGACAGAGGGAGATGCCCCCCCGAGCAACGTCTGGGAAGATGGTACAGTCGAGAACGGCTGGTGTCCTGTCCCAGACCAAGGTGACCTCCATCCATGCTGGTGCCAAGTGAAACCAAAGTGCGCTGGTTAACCTGGATTTGACCTTGGAGTTCTGGACCCTGATCTGCCTCCACCACGAACCCCTGTGCTCATCCTGCTTGCATATGTTTTGGGTAGGCATCTGCTAGCCTGATTTTGGACTCTGAGTGTCTGGGTTACTAAACCCATGGATCTTTTCCCTGCTAGTGTAGTGTGTATCTGTCCCAGCTCCTTATCTCCGACCGGGCTCCTCTGTAAACTGTGGTCCTTGCCCAGCTGCCTGTGCAGCTACACACGTCCCTGGAATCTTAACTTTAGGTGTAACCAGCTTTCTTCCAGACACCCCCGTTCCAGCCACGGCGCTAACGGCACTCTCGGCTGCCCCCACCTCGTGAGCGCATCCTGCCTTCAGCCCTCTCTCCGCTCTGGCAATAGAAGTACACTCCAGGGTCTCAACAGGTGTCTCTCAGCATCGTGGACAAGGGAATTCATTGGTTGCAAAACATTTAGCATTCCTGGCCTCAGCCCGTAAAATGCCATTGCGCCCCCAGTCACAGAAACAATCAAAGACAAAAGAAACCACCCCCTCACATTTCCATGGCCCCCTAAGGGAACATTACTGCCCCAGCTTGAGAATCCACACAACAAAGAGAAACCATACGTGTAATGTGACGTTAAAGAATACCCTTCCAAAGGGAGGAAAGCGCTACGTAGGGTTGGTGTTCCAATGTAACTTGTCTCTTCCAGGATTCTGCAGCGTTCCCCACCCTGCTCTCTGCCTAGAGGCTAAACTGCATGGACGACGTTAGGGGGCTCCACCGTCCCCAGTTTCTGATTGGAGGGAATGCAGGTAAGAGATGTGGGGGCGGGGAGAGGGTAACACTGGGGCCATTTATTCCCTCAGATCCCTCCCTAAGAGGTCACCTTAGCCAGCTGTCTTCCCCTGAAGGGTCCTCACAGGGCAACCTTCTCTACCCAGCTCTCTCTGCTTCTGGGTTCTGGGACTCCCCCCCCCCACTCCCCCTTCCCTCCTCTTGTCCCTTCGGTCCAGGCGAAGTAACAGCTCCACTGTTACCAGCCCCAGGGGCGCTGGGCTGTTCCTTGCAGCAGATACTCCGTTTGTCAAACCCTGCTTCTTGCATTATTCTGAGTGTGCCATCTGTTTCCTCTTGGAACCCAAGCACTGTGGTGTTCTGCGACACACCATTCTGGAGCTACAAATGGGGTCACATGAAGATTAACTGTATTGTTTGGGTTCCCACTTACACCTGCTGACCAGGAAGGATCTCCAGCCCCTCAAAGTCTGATCCTCCCCAGAGGGTGGAGCACTCGTGTTCACCAACAAGCTCCGACTTCTCTCTGGAGGCATCTGCCGTTTGTCCTGCCCTGGCTGCCTTCAGTGACAGTTGCTGCCTGTGCAGATGTGAGGTCACATCTTGCCATCTGTCTGATACCCATAGTCAGGACACTGTCATACAGTCACTGCCATTTCCACAAAACACCCCATCACTGTCTCCGTTGGGTGCCACCACTTCCATGGTATATAGGTCAGGCTTCTTCCAGAGAGACAGATGTGTTGTAAGGGATTGGGGACTGGCAAGTTTGAGATCTGTAGGGCAGACCAGGCTGGAAACTCTTGGGCAAGAATTGATGCTACAATCCACTGACGAATTTCTCCTTCCTCGGGGCAAACCTCGGTTCTGTTCTTAAAGGCTTTCAACTGATTGGATGAGGCCCACCTGGACTATTGATGATAATCTCCTTTACTTAAGTTTTATGGCAGGTGTTAACCACATCTACAAAATACCTTCACAGCAACACTTAGATTAGATTTGATTAAATAACGAGGTACTACAGCCTAGCCAAGCTGACATAGAACTGACCATCCCGGATGGGCACCTCCCCTGTTGATGAACAGAAGGCAAAGCTGCACTGTGTTCTCTGGCAAACCCAGAGAGCTGACGTTGTGCTGGCTTCCACCGTATGTCCATATAGAAGTGGGGTGCAAGGCCTCGGTCCCAACTTTACCAACATATTTTGTTGCATGGACAAAGTGAAAGGGAACAACATTGCGTCGGGACTATATCTTATACAGCATGTCCTAAAAATAGCTCTTCCAGATTTTGTTCATATTTAGCCTGGGACTGAGACAGTTCAGGCCAGGGACACTGGGTCCCAGATGACCAGCTCAAGGACTGTACCTACACTCTGTCACCTGGGGCTTATTCTTGTGCCAAGTTTGTCCACCCAAAGCTGTCCTCCCTTAGGATGCATTCCTTCCAGGGACAACTTGTCCCAAAGGCAACTAGATGCCAGGCAGGCCCAGCTGCCCTGCATTCCAGCACTGAGGGGTGTGGGCACCCCTGGGAACCCGGTACACCAACCACAAAGGGAAGGGGAAGCTGAAAAGGAACTCCAGATCAAAGTACCTCAAATAAAGCAGGAACTGATGAGTTTTTTTAATCAGAAAAGAAATAATAATGCCAACGAAAGGGGATATGCAACAATCTAGAAAGAATTTTTGCAATAAAGTGGCAAATGCTAAAGAGGACCCGAAACTATCTTAGCAGGCTGGAAAGAAAGAGCAGAATTGGTGCAAAATAGCAATGAATCAGTGGTGTTGACCAATCTGAAGTGTCCTCCTGGCCAGCTGTCCAGCAGGGATCTTCTTGGGAGCCTGTGTACTTCTCTCTGGAGGTGACTGCATTTCATCTCCTCTGTGTCACGGCTTAAGGGTTTGAGGAGGGCCCCACCCTAGGCTTGCCCGGGGTCTTATTTCTCAGGGCTTGCTATTAGGACCCAAATATTTCCCTTGCTCACCTCCCAGAAAGGCAGCCTACCCCCCAAAGTAACCCCCTCCCCAGGAATCCTCACTTAATAGACAAGCATCAGAACCACTACAAAACAGATATAAAAAGATGTGTAATTAAGAACTTGTGAGTCATATATCTCACATACACAATTATTTGCTTTTCTGAAAGGAAGCCCAAGGAACTATTTGCCTTTCGGAAAAGGGAAAGGTGGTAGGACAAAAGATTTTATTTTTCACTTAGCTTTTATCTGTAAGCTTTGATTTTCAAAGGCTTCAATATACATTGATTGACTGATTGATTTATAGAGATGGGGGTCTTGCTCTGTCACCCAGGCTGAAGTGCAGTGGCACCATCATTGCTCACTGGGCCTCGAACTCCTGAGCTCCAGTGATCCTCCCACCTCAGCCTCCCAAAGTACTGGGATTATAGGTGTGACCCCCACACCTGGCCTACATTGAATTTCTTAAAGTGTAAACCAAGATGCCCTGACATAATTGAATGTTGTTTAATTAATTTCATTTCACTCACTTTAATTTAGTACTTACTGTATTAGAAATATTGTGATAACTCTCTGAGAAAAAGTAAAATACACAAGAATTGGGAAGAAAGAAGTACACATATCATTTTGACAGCCAGTATGTTTAAATTCTGGAAAATCACCCTAAAAACGACTTGAGTGCAACCAGGGGTTCAGCAAGATTTCAGGTTATGAGAGTCAATTGAACTAATATGAACTAGTGAAAGACAACAGGAAAATCCAATGAGGAGAAAAAGGTTTCAGGGACAATAGTAAATAAAAATCAGCCAGGAAACATTTAGGAACTAACTTCACTATGGACACTGTAACCGGAACTACACAGTCAAGGTTGTTGCCTAGGAATTAGAAGTAAAACACCACACCCACATGGCCCAAGCCAGTGGCCAGAGATAAGAACTTAGAGGCATCTTTCATCACAGACTGGGCCTCCCACCTTCCCTCCACTTCGTTTAAATGAACAGTGTAGGCATTTGCCCACAAACTTAGGGTGACCTCCATCCTATTCCCTTACATATACCGCTAGTTGCCATCCACGCACAGTCTCTCTCTCTCTGCCTGACTCTTCATTCCTACCTGGCGTGACCTGGGGACAGAGGACTGCCCTCCTGATTCATGGCGCTCTCTCTGCTCAGGATCTGTAATCTTTGCACTGATTTCCTGTTGTGCTGGTGTATTGAATTCCAGCCTTCCATCTGAAGAACCAGGAGCTACCCCAGGCTGGGCTTTCCCCAGGGACACCAGGTGAAAGAAGTATCCATGAAAGGCACACTGTAAACACCCACGTCCATCTCCCCTTCGTTTCCTGTTGGAGCAGGGCTGCTAGCTGCTCTGGTACTGGACCCCCAACCGAGCTGGGGGATCTCAAAGCCGACACATGGGAGCTA
Source organism: Avahi laniger (assembly GCA_963575035.1). Classification (NCBI taxonomy): domain Eukaryota; kingdom Metazoa; phylum Chordata; class Mammalia; order Primates; family Indriidae; genus Avahi; species Avahi laniger. Next base: position 6,436 of record CAUYSK010128471.1, read on the forward strand.
TTCAATAAAATGAATATTGCTCAAAGGAGGAGTAATTTAGCCATTACAAACCAACACTGATTGGGAAGACTAGGTATACAACTTGGGCCTTAATTCTTGAAATAACACAGAGCCACGTTGTTTTAATCATTCTATATTCATTAACTCATTTAATCCTCATTTTAAAAACTCTTGTGGTAGGTACGAGGGATCTTCAAAAAGTTTATGGAAAATGCATATTATAAAAAAACTATGCATGGATTTCAATTTTTTTTTTGCACCAAGATAAACTCACACTAACTTATTATGACCTGTCTAAACCAGAACTAGTTTGAGGCACTCAGAAGAATAAGGCATCAGTTTGAAAAAAGGCCCTATCAGAGCAACATGAATTCTGCTAAAACTGAAGCAAGAACAAACATCAAATTTGTGGTGAAGCTTGGGTGGAAGAATGGTGAAATCATCAATGCTTTACAAAAAGTTTACGGGGACGTCACCCCAAAGAAATCAGCAGTTTGCAAACCGATAACTTGTTTTAAGAAGGGATGAAACAATGTTGAAGATGAAGCCCACAGCAGACCAGCTACATCCATTTGTGAGGAAAACATTTATCCGTGCTCTAATGGCAAAGAACCGACGATTAATAGAAATAATAGCCAGCACCATAGACATCTTAATTTGTTCAGGCTGCACAATTCGGACTGAAATATTGAAGTTGAGCAAACTTTTTACTTGATAGGTGCCCAAACCACTGTGTCCAGATCAGCTGCAGACTTCTTTTTGTTCCCTAATCTTAAAAAATCTGTAAAGGACACTCATTTTTCTTCAGTTAATACTGTAGAAAAGACTGCATCGACATGGTTAAATTCCCAGGCCCCTCAATTCTTTGGGGGTGGACTAAATGACTGCTATCATCACTGACAAAGGTGTCCTGACCTTGATGGAGCTTATGTTGATAAAGTTTATAGTTTTTATTTCTATTGTTTAACTCCATTTTCCACAAACTTTTTGAAGTCCTCTCGTATTATCTGCATTTCTTTTTTTTTTTTTTGAGACAGAGTCTCACTGTGTTGCCCTGGCTAGAGTGCCGTGGCATCAGCCTCGCTCACAGCAACCTCAAACTCCTGGGCTCAAGCAATCCTTCTGCCTCAGCCTCTCGAGTAGCTGGGACTACAGGCATGTGCCACCATGCCCGGCTAATTTTTTATATATATATTTTAGTTGTCCAGCTAATTTCTTTCTATTTTTAGTGGAGACGGAGTCTCACTCTTGCTCAGGCTGGTCTCAAACTCCTGAGCTCAAACGATCCGCCCGCCTTGGCCTCCCAGAATGCTAGGATTACAGGCGTGAGCCACCGCACCCAGCCCATCTGCATTTCTGAAATGAGAAATTAAAGCATAGGTGGTTAATGATGTTGTTCAGGGTTGCCTGGCTAGTAATATATAGACCAGATTTTAAACCCAGGAAGTCTAGCTTCAGGGCTTCTGTGCTCAACCTGTACACTACGCTAACTCTCACGGAAAGAAATAAATATCTGTTGAGAAAATAAAGACATTGCTGCTGCAAGCAACCATCAACATAGCCTTTGTGCACATTTTTATGTGATGAATGTAAGTGCTAACAGCTAACCCTTCAAAATATATAAAGACTGGAAACAAACTCATAAGACCGCTTTTATCTAGACTTACAAAGTCAATATCCTTAACGTATGGCTAGAAGAGATGAACCCAAGGAAAACAGAGTGTAAACTGTCAGTTGAAAAAAGCTCATCTCTTCCAGCAATAAAACACTGAAATACTGCAATGTTCAGGTATTGTGCTTAAAAATATAAATTATAAAAACGAAACCTGGGAAAACAAGTTGCCTTACAAAATGGCTCAGTTATTTTAGAGAGCAGTTTAGAAATATGTTTCATGAAATATTAAGTCTTTTTATCTCTTAAACCATATATTAGCCAGGACTCCTTTGGTTGCAAGTGACAGAAATCCAACACAGACTGGCTCAAGCAAAAAAAAAAAAGGCATCCAAAGGCATTGATCCTGGATCTAGGAGCTCAGAGCACGTGCCCAGGGATCTGAGCTCCTTGGCTCTCCCACCCTCTGCTGGGGAAGAAGGAAGAACCCCCCCACCCACAGCTGCATGCCAACAAGAGCTACACAGCTCTAGTCCTTAGAAGGACTCCCAGAGTCCTCAGCATTTCCCCCCAAAGACTGATAGATCAGCCTAGGTCATACGCCCATTCCTGAGCCACCTCACGTCCAGGGTTGGGGTGCCCTACCTGGCAAAGACAATGCTACATATTGGCCAGACAGTTTCATTTCTTCCTGGGCTCAGGAGACTGCATTTCCCAGAAACTCTCACATCTGGTGGAAGCATGTGTCTAGTCCTGCCCAACGAATGTGGCAGAAGAGAGGTGTAGGTAGACAACTTCTGAAGTGGATCCTAAAACGCACCTCCCCGCTCCCCATCTTCCTCTCATCAATGGTGGACGCATGCTCCAGTCTCATGAAGGGTTTAGAAGCTGGAAAAGAAAGGAAATGGACTGTCCTCTAGGGTTTCCAGAAGAAATGCAGCTCTGCTGACATTTTGATTTTAACTCAGTGAGGCTTATCTCCAACTCTGATCTCCGGAACTGTAAGCTAATAAATCTGTGTTGTTTGAAGCCATTAGGTTTATGGTGCTTTGTTATAGCAGCAGCAGGAAACTAACCCATACCCCTTCAGGACAAGTGTGTGTAGCTCCTTCACGTGCTGAGAGACAACTGGACTCCCGTAGCTCGACAGTTCCCCACTGTGGGTGGGTGTCAATCACCCGGTAGCATTTGTTTATTTATTATGGAATATTTCAATAACAAAAATACAAAAAAACCCACAAATATCTATGTATGTTTACCGCTCAAGAAACAAAAATTGCCAATTCGATATGGTGTTCCTGTCACCTCAAAAAAATTGAAAAAAATGTGCAGTAATTACCAATATACCTGCCATAAGACCATAAGACACTTTTTTTATTTTAGCTCTATCACGCAGCTGGGAATGCAGTGGCCCCATCATAGCTCACTGTAGCCTCAAACTCCTGGGCTCACGTGATCCTCCTGCCTGACATTTTATTCTTCGTTTTATCACATGTCTATCCATTTCTCCAGCCATCTATTCATCCATCAGCCCGTCTTACTTTTTTAAGGCATTTCAAAGTAAGTTACAAACAGTGGTATATATACTGCATCATCTGTATCATTACCTTGTTCAGTGTTTGTTTATGGGTTTTGAATTTTTTTAGGTTGAATGTACATACAACACAATGCACAGATATAAAATATACTATCTGATGAGTTTAATAAATGCATGCTCCCATGTGACCCAATGCCCTGGTGAAATATAGAACATCATCCCATGCTAGTTTCCCCAGCTCCCTAAACAATCTCTATCCTGATTTTTTTCCATCATAAATTCACCTGTTCTAGAACTTCACATGGATGGAGTAAAATAGTATGTATGATTTCATGACTGGCTTCCTTCACTCGGCATAATGTTTCTGGGACTCGTCGTTGCATGTGTCAGGAGTTGTCCGTTGTAATTGCCGAATACTATTCCATTGTACAGCATGCCAGTTTGGTTAGCCATTCTCCTGTTGATGAACACCAGGGTTATTTCCAGTTTTTGGCTAGTATGAGTAAAGCTTCTGTAAATATTTTTGTAAAATATTTTTGGTGTGTGGTCTCATGTTTTCATTTCTCTTGGGTAAGTACGTAGGAGTAGATTTGCTGAATCATAAGGTATGTGGTTAAACTTAGGAAGAACTGTCAGACATTTCCCCAAATTTGTTGTGCCATTTAAAACTCCCACCAAAAATGTGCAAGAGCTCTGGTTACTCTACATCCTTGTCAACGTGTGGTGTTTTCAATCTTTCATTTTAGCCATTTTGGTGGGAGTGTAGAAGTATCTCATTGTGATGTTAGCTTGCGTTTCCCTGATGACTCAAGGATGGGGCACACTTTTGTACGTGCCTTTTGGACATTCATGTGCCTTCCTTTGTGAAGTGTCTTTTCAAATTCTTTGCCTGCTTTTAAAATCGGATTGCTTTTCTATTTGAGTTTCAAGGGTTCTTTATATATTCTGGATACCTCTCCTTTGTCAGATATGTATTTTGAGAGTACTTCCACTCAGTCTGTGGCTAACCTATTTATCGTCTTTTTAAAATTTTTAATTATTATGGGTACATAATACTTGTATGTTTTTATAGAGTAAATGTGATGTTTTGATACAGGTACATAACATGACTTAATCAAATCAGGGTAATTGGGGTATCCACCAACTCAGACATTTATCATTTCTTTGTGTTAGGAACATTCTAATTCCACTCTTTTCATTATTCTAACTTATTGTTGATTATAGTCATTCTGCTGTGCTATCAAATACTGTTCATTTTATCTAACTATATTTTTGCACCCGTTAACCATCCCCACTTTATCCCTCCCTCCCCACTATCCCTCCCAGCCTCTGGTAACCATCACTCTACTCTCTGTCTCCATGAGATCAATTGTTTTAATATTGAGCTCCCACAGATGAATGAGAACATGTGAGATTTGTCTTTCTATGCTTGGCTTATTTCACTTAACATAATGTTCTCCAATTTCATCCAAGTTGTTGCAAATGGCAGGATTTCATTCTTTTTTATGGATATATAATATTCTGCTGTGTATGTGTACCATAATTTCTTTATTCATCTGTTGATGGACACTTAGGTTGATTCCAAATCTTGGCCTTTGTAAATAGTGTTGCAATAAACATGGGAGTACAGGTTTCTTTTTCCGTATACTGAATTCCCTTCTTTTAGATATACACCTGGTGGGATTGCTGGGTCATATGGTAGCTTTTTTTTTTTTTTTTTTTTTTTTTTTTTTAGACAGGGTCTCTGTCATCCCAGCTAAAGTGCCGTGGCATCAGCCTAGCTCACAGCGACCTCAAACTCCTGGGCTCGAGCAATCCTCCCACCTCTGCCTCCTGAGTAACTGGGACTACAGGCTTCCAGCCACCACACCCAACTACTTTTTCTATTTTTAGTAGAGACAGGGTCTCACTCTTGCTTAGGCTGGTCTCGAACTCCTGGCCTCAAGTGATCCTCCCAACTCAGCCTCCCAAAATCCTAGGATTGCAAGCGTGAGCCACCACGCCCCTTTAGGACCATTGCTGTCTATCCTCAGCCAGAGCACCTGTGATTCAAGGATGCTGGATTTGGGGGAGCATCTTCAGACCAGAAGGCCACCAAAAGTCCCCTTGGACCACGTTCAGGGTTTTGAATGATGCACAGCGGCATGCTGAGCAGTGTCCTGTCCGATCCCAGCCCTGATGTGCAGGTTCCTACCGCCAGGGCACTGACGGCTGTTCTGGCGGAGGACCCTGTGTGTTCTTCAGCTTTGGGTGGGCTTTAGATCTCAGCCAGCTAGACGATGGCCTTGCAGCAACAAAGCTGGCATGCCTGCCACGTTCTCGGGCCATGGTGCTTCGTATGCGGGGCTTTCCTGCCATCCCGTACATTCTGAAAGGATCTCTGCTGGACAGCTGTGGCTGCTCAGCTCACAAATGTGGGAAGCAAACTCTTTGAAGACTTTGAAGAGGCATGAGCTGAGCCGCGTGTGCTCCAGGCGCTTCTGGCCGTCAGGGGACGGGGGACCCTCCTCCTTCAAGGCCACTTAGATCTCCAGCAATTCTGTCTGTATCACAAGGTCACTGACGTTAGTCATCCTGGGTTTCTTGATGGGGAGTTGCAGAGGAGGACATCCCTTAGGCTGGGGACTTCTTGAGACAGGCTGGAAGGGTTGGCCTTGAGAATGTAAGGCCAGGCTGATTTGGAGGAGACCAAGGACAAGTTATAAATAAAGAGTCGTTAATCCCTGAAACAAAACACACAGTGAAGCTGTAGCAGGGAAATCATGTCTCTTTTCTGAGGTCACTTGGGCCGAACAGGATGGAAGAGTAGAGGATGGATCACCCAGATTCTTGAGCCCCAAGAAACCCTAGATTCTAGAATTGCTTGGAGGAGCATATCTCCCAGTCGAGGAGTCCAGACCGTTTGCCCTGTGTCTTGAGGATGAACTGCCGGAAAAGAACACAGCCCACATCAGTCCGGCTCCCAAAACTACACTTCTGGGGATTGGCCTGGAGGTGGCGCCCCTGCTGTTGGTCTGGAAATGCTGGACCAACCCTCAGCCCTTCTGGCAAATGGAGAAGGATGTCACCCAGAGAAAGACGATGCCACAGCTCAGAACGTCGGCCTGGACCCTTTCATCAACCCCTGGAAGAGAGCAGGGACGTTGCCCAAGCCTAACAGCACTGCCATGTCCTCAAACTGCCCGAGACTTTATCTCGAAATCTGTTTTTAACGTCCACCCCAGATCCACAGTGACGTGGGTTTTAAATACAACACCCAGTTTCTTCATAAAACATTCCAGATCCAACCTTCTCCCCAAATCCTTCCACGACACGGCTTAAAAACTCTTCTGATCAAAATGTACTCGGAGTGTTTACAGGGCAAAGATACATCTGACATCTTTAATAAAAGGATCGCAGTCAGGGCTAGACTGAGGAGCTGGCAGTGCTTTCGTCACCCCATGTCCTGTAGCCTGGCCAGCCCCCTCCTCAGCTACGTTGCGCTTCCCTCAGAGGAGAGGTCAGGTAGGTGGCAGAGCTGCAGGTGGTCTGAGGGATTCTAGTCATTCATTTCTGGGCCATTCTCTGGCCAAGGGATTCGATCTACACAAACAGGCTGAGGCATGTCTGCAAGACTGCCTTGTGTTCCCTGCCTCTGTGATCGGGTCTGGTTTTCTGGATTTGACAGAAGTTGGAGAATCAGCCAAGCAAGGTACAATCCTGGGTAGTGATTGCTTTAAGGCTCCAGTAGCCCTGGCTGCGGGCAGAGCCCAGGAAATCAGGTCCAGCCTAGCCATGCCTGTTCTTGCGGGCAGTCTACTGGTGTATGTGTGTATGTGTGTTTCCCCAGCACAGGCCAAAGCAGGTCCGTTTCTTCCAGTCTCAGGGTTCCCCAGAGAGACAGAACCAACAGGCAATGGATAGATAGATGATGGGATTTATTAGGAGGATTGGCTCGAGTGATTAGGGAGGCTGACAAGTCCTGCAACAGGCCCTCTGCAAACTGGAGACTCTGGGATGCTGGTAGCATGGTTCATTCTGAGTCTGAATCCTTCAGAAACAGGGAAGCTGGTGGTGTAACTCTCAGTCCTAGGCCAATGGCCTGAGAACCTGGGGGCTACTGGAGAAGTCCTAGAGTTTAAAGAATGGGGAGCCTGGAATTATTGTCCAAGGACAAGAGAAAAAGAATGTATCCCAGCTACAGCAGACAGCTTGACATATTTGCTTCTTCTCTGTTTTTTTTTTTGTTTTTGTTTTTAATAGAGATAGGGGTCTTACTCTGTTGCCCAGGCTGGAGCGCAGTGGCATGATCATAGCTCACAGCAGCCTCAAACCCCTGGGCTCGAGTGATCCTCCTGCCTCAGCCTCCCAAGTAGCTAGGACAACAGGCGGGCACCATCATACCTGGCTAATTTTCAAATTTTTTGTAGAGACAGGGTCTCACTATGTTGTCCAGGCTGGTCTCAAACTCCTGGGCTCAAGCAATCCTTCTGCCTGGGGCTCCCAAAGTGCTGGGATTACAGGTGTGGCCCATCACCCAGGCTTCTCTGTTTTTTTTCTCTCTAGGCCCCCAGCAGATTGATGGTGCCTGCCCGCTTTGAGGGTGGCTCTTTCCCATCTGTTCCACTGAGATGCACATGTTAATCTCCTCTGGCAACACCCTTCCAGCCATACCCCAAAATAATGCTTTATCAGGTTTCTAGGTATTTCTTAATCAAGTCGACACCTAAAATTAATCACCACACAATCCATGAATACATTATCCCAGCCAAGGTGTGAGAAGCTTCCCCCCACCCCCAGCCTCTTATTTATTTTAGGAAAAAGAAAATGGTATAAGCCTTCAGCATCCTCGGGCAAATGCATTGTATGTTTTATTTAGCACCTTCCCTTCCCTTTGATAAAAAAGGTCATTCTTTTTATGATCAACCTAACATCCATTTGCTTTTGAGCCATGCAAATAAATGTTTAATAAAATTCGAAATCTCCTAAGACATTAGCTTTATAGCTTCCTGGCTGAGAAAATAGCATTTGCGAGGGTGCGAAGATAATGAAATGGCTGCAATGACTCAAGGTAGCTTTAGTCGATGAGGAAATAAAAATATTCTGTTTCTCTATCGCTCAGCGAGAATGACCCATTAGGAAGACTTAACTGGGGCTTTGAAAATCTGCGCTGGCCTCACTTCCTATTAGCCAGGCCCATTCAGGGGACAGCCAGGGCCAGAAGGAGTAGATGGAAACGCAGTTCAGAAAAAAAGATTAGGTGTAACTTCCCCCCTGGAAAGGAAATCTGGTTTCCACCGCCAGCCAGCGGGGCTGCAAGTTCTTGAAAGGAATGTCTGTAGTGGGGAGGCTCGGAGGCCGCTCTGTTGGAGTAACTGTCCTGAAGCTGGGATAAAATGACATCGGGTGTGGTTAAAGGCCGGCAGCTGCTTTTAGGTGGGTGTTTCCAGGAATTTCAGAGGACTCAAGAGTGAAGGAATAAAAATCACTGAATATTGGAAGGCATAAAGACGTTATTTTCAGGCAAAGCCACACTAGCTCGAAATGTATGTCTCTCCCCAGTTTGTTTTATTCCTACCATTTCGGTTATGATGATTTTTTTTTAATCCTTTTATTCTCTTCTCTCAGAAGGAGGGAAGCGATTGATTTCCTTATCAAGATGCTGGGCGGTACATTTTTCCCGGCTTTGGGGGGTGCATAGCAAATCTGAAACCATTGTCTGGCCAGCACGGCTTTCAGCTGTAATCGTTTCTGTCATCAGGTAAGCCCGCTGGCATCTGTTTTTAAAATTCTGTTGTTAAGTGTTGTCGTTTGCTGGTTAAATAAATGCTAACGTTCTTTACTTTGTGATTGTATTATCCAGGGGGAAAAAAAAAGTATTTTTAACAATGATAAAAATAAAATTTGGTAGATCATTTTTAATGCTAATAAATTGGTTCCTGAAGATTTGATTAAAGAGAAAACTAGGTCAATCTAAGCAGAGTCCAAATGAGGTAGACAGTCCATAGAGGGGGTAAAATAAGGAAGTTGTGGAACCACAGACACAGTAAAGAAAAAATTTTGAAAGTGTAAAAATAATAATAAAACCCAAATCACTAAACCGTCTTTTATATTTTTCCTGGGGAGATACAGCTATAGATACAGATATAGATGCACAGATATATCTATACATACACAGATATAGACAGATAGGTCTGTCTATCTATACATGTTCCAAAAAGGACTAGACATCTTACCAATTGATAATATATCAATCGGGAGTAACTCTGTTGCTGAAAGGGCCAGGGGAACCGAAGAAAGAAGACTTAAGGTATATCTATAATTTTTCTGCATTCCAAATACAACATTTTTTTTTTTTTTGAGACAGGGTCTTGCTGTGTTGCCCAGGCCAGAGTACAGTGGCACGATCATAGATAGCTCACTGCAGCCTGCAGCCGGGATCTCCTGGGCTCAAGTGATCTTCTGGCTCAGCCTCCAGAGTAGCGAGGATTACAGATGTGGGCCACCATGCCTGGCCCATAACTTATTTATTAATTTTTATTAAGATATACCAAAAAATTCACCCTTTTAAATCAGTGTACAATTCAGTGGGTTTTAGTATAGTATCCACAAGATTGTACAACCATTGCCACTATCTAATTCCAGAACATTTTCATCACCCCAGAAAGAAGTCCCGGAATCATTGGCAGTCACTCCCCATTTCCCCTCTCCCATCTCCTGGCAACCCTTTGTCTACTTCTGTCTCTGTGAATTTGCCTATTCTGGACAGCTCATGTAAATAACAATATGTGATTCCACAGAAGAGGCCTTTTGTCTCTGCCTCCTTTCACTAGCATATATTTTTTAAAACTGTGGTAAAATACATGTAACATAAAATTTACCATCTTAACCATTTTTAAGTGTACAGTTCACTAGTGTTAAGTATATTCACACTGTTGTACAATCTCCAGAATTTACTCTTCTTCCCAAAGGGAAACTGTGTACCCGTTAAATACGTACTCCTCATTCTCCCCTTCCCCCAGCCCGTGGCAACCACCATTCTACTCTCTGTCTCTATGAATTTGGCGACTCTAAGCGCCTCATATGAGTGGCTTATTTCACTTAGCATAATGTCCTCAAGGTTCATCCATGTTGCAGCATGTGTCAGACTTTCCTTCCTATTAATGCCAAGTAACATTCCGTTGTATGGACTGGCCCCATTTTGGTTACCCGTTCATCAGCTGATGCACATTTGGGTTGTTTGTACCTTTTGGCTGTTGTGAATAATGCTGCTATGAACATATGTGTCCAAGTTTTTGCAAGAACATGTTTTCAGTTCTCTTGGCTGTATACGCAGGAGTAGAATTGCTGGGTCATATAGCAACTCTACGTTCAACTTTTGAGGAACTGCCAAAGTGTTTTCCACAGCGCTACACCATTGTACATTCTCACTAATAATGTATAAGGATTCCAATTTTCCCAAACCCTTGCCAATGCTTGTTATTTTAAATTTTTAAACAATTACAGCCACCTTAGTGGATGTGAAATGGCATCTCATTGTGGTTTAGATTTTCACTGTACAATGTTTTAATTTCTAAAATCAGGAGAATATACTAATTCTTTTCTTGTATAATTAATAAAATTATTTCACAAAAGAAGTGCATTACTAACACACACTTGCATGTAAAGCATAAAACACATCTAAAGGTATATGGATGGAAATAGGAGAATTATTCACACAGCTAACAGGTAAGTCCAAAAGGGCTCTGGGTTGACATGAACTGAGAGTATTCCTCCTAGGAGGATGGTGAGATGATGGGGATTTAAAACTTCCACAAGCAAGGCCGGGCGCGGTGGCTCACGCCTGTAATCCTAGCACTCTGGGAGGCCGAGGTGGGCGGATCGTTCTGAGCTCAGGAGTTCGAGACCAGCCTGAGCAAGAGAGAGACCCCATCTCTACCAAAAAATAGAAAGAAATTAATT
>CAUYSK010128475.1:0-40894 GCA_963575035.1 Avahi laniger
TCCCATAGGCACTAAATTCCTCTGTCAAACTCTGCTTTTATAGAGTCATTTGAGCTATCTGCATTGAGCCCTGGCTGACACAGTATTAGATACTATTCTTGCCTTCACATCTTCCCTCGGAAAGAACTCCCTCCCCATTCCTATTTTGTACAGGCTCCAAGGCCCTCCCAAAATCAGCTCCTGCCCATCCATTCTGCATTGTTTCTTACAGCACTTCCTGGTACCCTATGATGCAGCTCAACTCAACAATTCTGATTCACCTAGCCACTTAACCTCCGTTCTCTGCCTTGTGTTCCCTCTACCAGAGAGCCCACCTGCCTAGTGCCCACTTCAACCCACTCTCATATAATGGTAAACTGAGTTTTTAATTTGCTCAAGTTACTCCTTTTTGGTTAAATACCTGGGTTCGAATCCAGGTGATGCCACTTAATATCACTGTGACCTTATTTAACCTTTCTGTACCCGAGTTTCCTCATCTTTAAAATACAGACAATAATAGTACTTAGTTAACTCTGTAAGGCTGTGTAAGGATTACATACGGAAAAAAAAGTTTTTACATAACTTAAAATTTCTAAAGGACCAAGCAGAGTATCCAGCACATAGGAAGAACATTATATCAATAGTTTCCCATTGAACTCGGAATAAAAATTAAAGTCCTTAACACAGCCTCGAGGTTCTGCAGGGTCTTGCCTGTCTCTCCCTGTAGCCACGGCTGGCTTCATGGGCATGTGACCGACACAGTGCACTGGGTCCCATGGTCAGAAGGGCCACATCCTTGGTTTAATACTTTACTGTCACCATCTTAAAATTCTTAATGTTTCCGATAAGGGGCCCTGCATTTCATCTTACAGCCAGTCCTGCCACTAGCACACTAAGATCCAGCCATGCCAGACTTCTGTTGGTCCTTCAAACACCCCAAATTCTTCCCCACTTCTGCCTGGAAAAATCCTTCTCTTTACTAAACTCTCACCCTCAGCTTAAATATCCTCTTCTTAGAAGGTCCCAAAGATGATTTACCTAAATAGGATTCCTCCAGGTCGTTTCCTAGAGGATCCTATTAAGTAAAGCATCCTTCTCCCATTTCTCCCTCTCTCCATACCATTCTATATTTCAGCCCCTTGCTTGTTCCTTCACAGGAAGGAAATAGTATTTTGTTGACTTGATTTGAACATTTCTCACTCACTATTATAGAATCAGGAATGTAACTTCCATGAGGGTAGGAACCATGTCTGACTAATTGGCTGTTACATTTTCAGCATCTAGCAAAAAACTCGACACATGGTAGGCTCTCAATAAATACTCGTTGAATGAATGAACTCAGGACCTCCTTTAAGATAAAATAGTAACACTTGGGTTACCTGGAAAACCTACTGATGCCATCAAAGTTGATCATTCTCTTGGTCCCATCACTACCCTGTGTACCTTTCTCTAAGTATCTTTTATTGTATAATATTGCATTGTTACACTTTACTGTTTCTTCTGAATTTCAGAAAACCCAGAAATCTATATATGATCTTTCCTCCCCAGTCCCTGGCTGAAACTTGAATTGCACACACAAATTAGATATAAGAAGATTAAGGGTAAGGGTAAGGAAAGAAAACCCCAATAGGAAAATGGGCAAAAGATCTGAACAGGAATCCATAAAAGAGGATATGCAAATGTTCAATAAATGAGAAAAGGAAAAGGTGTTAAATCTCACTGACAACCAAGAAAATGCCGATTAAAACCACAATGAAGACACTACCCCACACCTACAGACTAAAAAGTTAAAGACTAACAATATCAAGGATGTACAGCAACTGGAATTCTCACACTGCTGGCACAAATGTAAAATGATACAACCATTTAGGAAATGAGATTGGCATTATCTAGTAAAGTTGAAGGTGATGTTTTACAGGCAGCTTTCAAGACGGCCCCAATGGTCCTTATCTCCTGGTGTTCACATCCTTGTGTGATTTCCTCCCCTTGAATAAATGATGGACCTAATGACTGGCTTCAAGGAACAGATTATGGCAAAAGTGGTGAGATGTCACCTCCAAGATTAGGTTTAAAATATTTTCATTTCCATCTTGATGGTGCCATCTCTCTGGCTCTTCTTGCTTGCTCATTCTGATGAAGGAAGATGCTATGTTGTCAGCCACCCAAGGAGAGGCCCACATGACAAGAAGCTGAGGACAGCTTCTGGTTGACAGCACAAAGGGAAATGAAGTCTGCCAGTAACCACGAGAGTGAGCTTGGGATGATGACTGGATCCTGGCTGACACACTGATTGCAGCCTTGTAAGAGACCCTGAGCCAGAGGACCCAGCTAAGCTGTAACCAGATTCCAGAACAATAGAAACTGAGATAATATTGTTTCAAGCCCCTAAGTTTCATGGTAACTTATTACACAGCAGTAGCTAACTAATACATATGTAAACCATGCTAGATCCTGTTAACCCGGCTCTCTCCCATGTTTGAGAACCATGCTTCTCAGGATCCCCTTTCTGAGTTCCAGTTTGTTACCCAGGTGATCTCATGTGAGTTGCTCTCAGGAGACAGAAGGCAAAACTGCCCCAGTTCTCAGTCCTCTTTATCTATCTAAACTCACGTTGGTGATCTCAGCCAGAACCACCTACTCCACCCACAGCCTTTCCCATCTCTGCTAGAAGAACTCCATCTTTCTAGCTGCTCAGCCCAAGAGTTTTTCTCTTAATTGCTAATACAACACATCCAATCCAATAAAGAAATCCTAATAGTTCTACTTTTACAACATATCCAGAATCTGACCATTTTACCACCTCCACTGTTGTCATGCTGGTTCCATTCTTCATCTCGTCTACATACTGAAATTGTTGAATTCATCTTGCCGGCATCTACATCTGCCCTTTTACAGTCCATTCTCACCAAATGCCAGGATAATGCTTTTAAAAATGTCAAATTATGTATTCTGCTGTTCAAAACCACACAAGAGCTTCTTCCCATGTCAGCGTCATTGTGGCCCACCATGCCCTACCTGGCCTTGTCCCCTGACCTTTCTCACCTCATCTCTGTGGCTTTCTCCTCCTTGTTCCCTCTTTGCAGCCCCCTTGGCCTCCTTGCTGTTCCTCACACAGGCATGCTCCACCTCACGGCCTTCGCACAGGCTGTTCCCTCCCCTCCACCAGCCTCTCTCAGAGGGGATTCCACAAATCACCTGGAGGGTTGATTCGGTAGGTCCGGGGCGGGGCTTGAGGACACGGATTTATAACAAGTTCCCAACAGATGCTGCTGCTGCTACTAGTACGGAAACCACACTTTGAGAAACACTGCCCTAGTAATCTCTGTAATGTATTAAATGCTCTCCTATGCATCTAGAATAACAGCTCTATACCAACCCAGGGAGAACTGAAAATAGTCATGAACACAAACAGAACTCCAGGTGAAAAAGGTTGCGAAATATCTTCAGGACTAACTCTCCATTTTCAAGTCTTTGCTCAAACATCAGCTCCTTAAGGATATCTACCTAGATGACCCTTGTAATAGTGTGATCTCTCCCCATCCCTATTTTCTCTCAGCTCACCTTACCTTGGTCTCCTTTCTTTTCTTCCATAGCATTTATGACCTAACCTGCTGCGATTTACTTACCTATGGTTTACACTCTCTCCCCAACAAGAATGCGAAATCCAAGATGAAGGGATCTTTGTTTTTATCCCAAGGGCCAAGCAGACTTTTTTCAACATAATTCAAATATTTGGATTGATACTGAGTTGAATCTTTTTAATTTCCTCTGCTGAATATAAACTGATTCTTTAAAAATATACTAACTACATGTGTTCACAGGAAGAGAGTACAGTAGTGAGGAAAAACAGACTTTCTGAGTCAGATGAACCTAGATTCTAAAGTCAGCTTCACTATCTGTTAGCTAAATGTTTACCCAACGCTAATGTCGCCACTCTGGGACTCATTGTCTTCATCTTTAAAGTGGTGATAACAATAGGTGATTGTTAAAACTGAGTTAGACAAATGTACGCAAAATAATCTCGCACAGCTGTCACTGCAGTGCTCAATAAATATTACTTCCCCATTCGTATCTCACCTCCTCTAGCTCGCATTGCATTTGAAGTGCAAGTTATCTAAAAAGCAGTCCTCTTAGTTCTAGATAGAATTATATACAAAGGCACACTTTTTAAAAAAAAATAAAAACCTCTAATGATCACAGATAGAACTCCACTTTAAAACCTAACATAAAAACCTTGGCCTAAATTTTCCACAGTAGCTTCAGGTAAAGGTTTCCAACATATATCAAATATAATGTAGAATAATGATAGTACTTTACCATTTTGCTGATACTGACAAAGTATTTCAAATTCAACCCCCATAAAATATTAAAATCTCCACTGACAGTATTCATCCCTAAATGTCTGTCTTTTTTTTTTTTTTGAGACAGAGTCTCACTCTTTTGCCCGGGCTAGAGTGAGTGCCGTGGCATCAGCCTAGCTCACAGCAACCTCAAACTCCTGGGATCAAGCGATCTCCTGCCTCAGCCTCCCGAGTAGCTGGGACTACAGGCATGCGCCACCATGTCCAGCTAATTTTTTCTATATATTTTTAGTTGTCCGATTAATTTCTTTCTATTTTTAGTAGAGACGGGGTCTCGCTCTTGCTCAGGCCGGTTTCTAACTCCTGAGCTCAAACAATCCACCCGCCTCGGCCTCCCAGAGTGCTAGGATTACAGGCGTGAGGCACCGCGGCCAGCCCTTAAATGTTTTTCTGAGCAACAGGCTGCTTAAGTTCTAGTGGCCTTTCTAAATGAGACCCGCACCTCACTGTAAAACTAAAACCTCATATTTCCTATCAGAAGTATTTGAGAAAAGAAAAATAATTTTTACAACGTGAATATTCTAAGTCTACCTGCTTGAAGTACAAATATGCTGTACAAGATTATAGCAACAGTAACTATTTTCACAATTGTAGTGAAATATATATATGCGTTCAGGCTGTTTATGCTGCACATTCATGCGTGACCTGATATTGCTGAAATAGAGTCTTTATTTCTGAACATTCCAAAACAGCAGTGTACACAGTAACAAATATTAAGTCATATGCCATAAGAAAGCATTCATTAGTGCAAATGGATTTTGTAAAATGTCTATCAAAAAGATTTATTTGCTTTAAAATGCATTCATTTCCAGAAGCATTGTTAATAAAACATTACAGTTTCATCCTTTGTAATAAAGTATTGAAAATCAATTGTGGTACAGTAGCAAACATTGCAGGTATTAAGTGCAATGAGCTTGTGGTGCCATTATAAATATGAAACTCATGTATGACAATAAATTAACAATGGAAAAGACAAGACCATTTAACTCTGCTGTCTGGCTATCTCCTTGCAATGCTTCAGATTATGTTGTGCTCATTCAACACAAAGTTATGTCTCTCAAATTGTATGACGTATTTTTGCTGATATATCCCTAGAGCTAAAAAAATAGTACCTTACCACAAAAATATTTTTATGGCACAAAATTTAAGTTGTTCCATAGTGGTTCACATAGGTGTAAAAAGAAATAGGCACGAAAAATAAAATTCCTGTAAACTATAAAAAAGTAAATTTCAAAGCATACATTATAGAACCTAGTTGTAAATATGCAATGTATTAAAATACAGAACATGTAATGGAAAGATGTTTAGAACACGTAAGTATATTGAACAAGTTACTTTAAAAAACTCATATGGCAAAGCATTATTGATACATCTCAATTCTCTCAAAAAGTATTCAGGTACAGAGCAGTTCTACAAAAACTTCCTAGATCTAAGCGTCACAATACTGCAACCATGGATTTGAGAATGTTGCAGTATCTCAGGCAAATATTTAAGTGCAAGAATTAGTCTCTGGTGACTGGTCCGTTGAAAAACAATGCAGTAAATATATTAAAATGCAAAAGGGAAAGAATATCCCAACATCCGCTGTTACCCAGCCAGCTAGGTAACACAACCCTCATGTTTCACTTCTTTCCCATTCTTCAAGGGGCATATAAAACTGCATCAGTAGCAACCATCTCTCCAATTTCCATCTCTCAGAGTGCTGAGTGAAGACAGAGGCTTTGGAGGCTGGAGGAAACTATAAAGGGATGAAAAAAAGAAAGACTGTTAATAATCCCGTGAGTAGCATCACTTACTTTGATCTACTCTCCCATCAGCGCTCCTCCACTCCAGTAATGATAAGCTATCGGCACTATCCAAATTGTAGTTTAAGTTCACACCTGTGGGCCTTCACGGCATGCTCACCTGCTGAGGCCCCAGCTCACAACACAGTGCCATGTGTGTTTTATGTGCACAAGCAAATTTGCAACATAAATAAAAACGATTAGTATCCTTAGTGTATTAAAAATATTTTAAAATCAGAAAGAATAAGAAACTCCTCAATAGGAAAATGACCTAAAAACAAATATGGTCATTGAATACAAACAGTAAATAAACATGAAGAAACTTTCAACCTTACTAATAATTGAAAATTTGCCTGTCATATTGGCAAAGTATTTAAAAAGAACGGTAATACCCAGTGTTTGCTTTAGTTTGGGGAAACAGACCCTCTCATATACTCCAGCAGTGACCACCTGTCCAGGAGTTTAGTTTGAAGACATCAATCCAGGGATGAATGGTCTACAATAACTTATATGCATCAAATAATGTGATTCTATTCAGCATGAACATGACAACATAGCTCTGCATTTACTAAGCAGAATAAGCCAGAATTTACTGAACATGTAGCAAAATGATTTCTATCTGGGTAGTAGGATTATAGGTCAGCATTTACTTTTTCATTTTTCAATAGTTTTTAAAAATTTGTTTTTGATCTGAACACCTATCACTAACTTTAATCAGAAAACAAAAGGCAAAACTATTTATGTATATATAAATACATAAAGAAAGAAACTACCTGTGCTCACATCCCTTTCAAACTTTTACTATGGATCCTTCCCCCTCTTCCTGCATATCTTAATTTCTTAGAAGAGTTTTATTTATTCTCTCCTTTTCTTCATCTTCCAATCTTTCCACAACTCTATCATAGATTTTATTTTTTACTATAAAACGCTTCAGGATGTCCAATTCAAGAAGGGTACACCATGACCATAGGCTGATCTGAGACGTCCTCTGCAAGTGATCTGCAATTCTGAAGGTAAGAAAAAACTCTGCCAGGACCATAATGAACTTACAAACACAAGCAGATAAAGCCCCCGCTGAGTATCACTAAGATACTTTTCGAATCATGAGTTTGGGGGAAGGGTGTGCGTGTGCACATGTGCCTAACACATTTTTCTACATTTTGATAAAAAGTGACTGATTCAACAAATACTTGAGATCCTACCCTGTGACAGGCATAGTTCTTGGCACCGGGAATACACAGCAGTGAACCAAAGAATCAAATACCGCTCCCAACCCTCATGGGGCTTACACTTTAGATAGAGCTGCCATCTGAGCAAAGGCCTGAAGGAGGCAAGGAACATGCAAATAATTTGGGAGCAGAAAACTACAAAAGCTCTGGAGATGGACCTTACCTGGCAAAATCAAACAGTGCGTTGGGAGTGAAGTGATGAGGGAGTAAGAGAAGAAGATGAGATCAGAGAAAGGGGACCTGACCAGACAGGGACACCCATCACTTTACATACTGAGGAGGACACAAGCCAAGCCATAAAGGGTAGGGTCCTATTAAGGTTAAACTGAGTCAAGGGAAAAGTCAGGAGGGTTCTCGGAGCAGTTTCTAGTTTCAAACTGCAGAGGAAGTTACGCAAATAAGGATTCTTACCTTCTAACAGGCTGTGCAATTTTGCTTCGAGGCAGGTTACTCCCATTTATTGCCAACGAAGGCCTTGGCAGTGCACTGCGACCCATTATCCCAGAAGCTGCGGCTTTGTTTGGTGTGGGGATTCCTGTGTTGGAATATAACTGCAAGCCGTTGGATAAAGGCATATTACTGCTGCCTTGAACGGTTGGACTCACGTAGGCTGTGGCTTTAAGAGGCTGTCGGACAGACACTGGGAAATGTCCCACACTGTGGACTCTGTGTTGCAGTTGTCCTGGTGAAGGAACTAGAAGAGAATGTGACATTCATGTGAGGAAACTTCCACTGCAATGCAACTTAGGGAAGGCATGTTACATTCAGAAGAGCCTATACTGGCTAAGAGTACAATACGGACAGGGAGCAGTGAGGGAAATACAGGTTCCAGACAGCATTTCATAGTGGAAAATTCTAATCCTTGACAAGAGTGTCCCAGTCTGTCAATGAGCAACATTTTGACATGCCTAACTATATGCAGAAGTCAGTTCTAAGCACAGCCTCTCTTCCTTTTAGCAAATTTGATACTTTCTGTGTTCTTACAAGACAAATGAGATCTTTCTTGCTTGCTTGGAAGACATTAGGATTTCTTTTTTTTTTTTTTTTTTTTTGAGACAGAGTCTCACCGTGTTGCCCGGGCTAGAGTGCCGTGGCATCATCCTAGCTCACAGCAACCTCAAACTCCTGGGCTCAAGCGATCCTCCTGCCTCAGCCTCCCGAGTAGCTGGGACTATAGGCATGCACCACCATGCTCAGCTAATATTTTTCTATATATATTTTTAGTTGTCCAATTAATTTCTTTCTAATTTTAGTAGAGACGGGGTCTCGCTCTTACTCAGGCTGGTTTCGAACTCCTGAGCTCAAACAATCCACCCACCTTGGGCTTCCCAGAGAGCTAGGATTACAGGCGTGAGCCACTGCGCCTGGCCTATATTAGGATTTCTTGATGGTTGCTGGGGATAGTTTCATGAAAATAAAACAAGAGGACACTTTAATATTTGTAATTACAGAAAGGAAGACAGAAGTGTTATCTGTAGGTACGGTTTATTTATTTTTTTGTTGTTGTTGTTGAGACAGAGTCTCACTCTCTTGCCCGGGCTAGAGTGCCGTGGCGTCAGCCTAGCTCACAGCAACCTCAAACTCCTGGGCTCAAGCAATCCTCCTGCCTCAGCCTCCTAAGTAGCTGGGACTACAGGCATGCATCACCATGTCCAGTTAATTTTTTTTATTTTTAGTTGTTTGGCCAATTTCTTTCTATTTTTAGTAGAGACGGGGTCTCGCTCTTGCTCAGGCTGGTCTCGAACTCCTGGAGCTCTAACAATCCACCCACCTCGGCCTCCCAGAGTGCTAGGATTACAGGCGTGAGCCACTGCGCCCAGCCGGTACAGTTTATTAAATAATATTCATTATGGCATTTACCTATCTCTTTGGCTTGCTAGGAATATTAAATAAATTAATCTACATAAAGCCTTAGAATGGTACCTGGCATTTAGTAACCTCTCAACAAGTACTAGCTATTATTGCCTTTATAATGGCAGCAAAATTAAGAAGTTCATTTAAAAACTTCATCAATATTCTAGCCCAACACTGTTTATCACTTCACATTAAAAAATAATAAACTGGCTGGGCACAGTGGCTCAGGCCTGCAATCCCAGCACTTTGGGAGGCCAGGGAGGGAGGATCACTTGAGGCCAAGAGTTTGAGATGAACCTACGCAACATAGTGAGACCCCCAAATCCACAAAAAAATTTTTTTTCAAAAACAGAAACAAAAACAATAAACTGTTAGGCAGAAACCTTTAAATTTTATAATCCATTTCTCCAAGGGAATAGAAAATCAACTTTAACAGAAACTTATGCACACAATTCTGCCCATTTACTATCTACTCTAGCCATTGCTGCCTACTACTTGCAATTCATGCAAGCATGAACACACCCTGTTTTCTAAAACAGTTGAATTTACTTAATCATAAAATATACAAATATATTTTTAAAATAAAAATAGGGAAAAAAGACAAAAAATGTATCTATGGTTTTATTAGTTTAACATCTCTTGAAACTATTTCCTTAAATTAGTTTTGTTCAATTACGCAAGATAAAATCTATACATAGAAATGTGGATAGTACTATAGTAGTCAGTGTATAGTAGTCAAAAAATTCTATGAAAAATAAAGTCTATGTAAGATTTTGCCATAGATGTATTCCCATTTAGCTTTGTGACACAGTATATTTCTCTTGGTGGACAAATCATATCTCTAAGATTCTTTCCAATCAATTCTACAAGTACTTAATTTATTAGTTTTTAACCATGCAAATTTTAATATATTAGTTCATCAACTGTAACAAGTCTATTGCACTAATGCAAGTTAATAATAGGGAAAATCAGAGAGGTATGGAGGGTGAGCAGTTATATGGGAATTCTCTGTACTTCCCATTCGATTATTCTGTAAACCTAAAACTGCTTTTAAAAAAATATTAATTTAAAAAACCCTCAATATATGCATTTGGCTCAATTTATTTTGAAGTGTAATACACATAAAGTACATAAGTCTTGAGTCCACAGCTCAATGAATTTTCAAAGGGAACAGGTTCATGTAACTGCTCCCCATATCCAGATGTAAAGCATCATCAGCACTTACAAGGCTCTGTCATGCCCCTTCCAGTCAAACTCCCCCAAAGGTAACTGTTACCCCCACTTTTATCACTATGGACTGGTTATTCCTATCTTGAGTATCATAGAAACAGAATTATACAGTATGTTTCCTTTTGTATCTGGCTTCTTTCACTCAACATTATGGCCTGTGAGATTCGTCCACGTTGCTGTGTTACTGTACAGTACGTATTCCATGACATCGATGTGACAATCTGTCCCCCTGAGGATGAAAGGCTGGGTTATTTCAAGTCTGAGGTTTTATGAACATTCTTGAACATGTTTTGGTGATCGTATGCACTCATTCTGTTGTATATATATCAAATTCTATATTCAGATAAATAAATTTAGGAAAGTCATTGGCTACAATATCAAAATTTTAAAAATCAATTGTATTCTAAATACCAGCAAACTAGCAGAAACTAAAATTTGAAAAAACGCTATTTGTAAAAACACAGTAAATCAAATAGCTAGGAACAAATTTAAGTATAGAGATATAAAACCTCTATATAGAAAGCTATAAAACATTGCTGAGGGACTTAAAGACCTAATCAATGAAGGACTATTTCACATTAATGGATTAGAAGACTTATTAACATTCTCCCAAAATTGATCTATGGATTCATTCAATGAAATTCCAATTTCATTTGACATGAAATTACAGAAGAGTTATTCAGAAACAGAGTTTTATCAGTCCTATTATCTTTCCTACACACAACATAAATAACCACCCTTGATTTAAAAAAAAACAGATATAAGAAACTATATAAATATATACATATATAGAAAGGGGGGTTTAATTAATACTTTTTCAAAAGCAATTTTAGGTTTACAAAATAATTGAATGGGAGGTGCAGAGAATTCCCATATAACTGCTTACCCTCCATACCTCTCTAATTTTCCCTACCATTAACTTGCATTAGTGCAGAGTTGTTACAGTTGATGAACTAACATCTTAAAATCAACAGGCATAATTCTAATTTTACAAGTGAGAAAAGAATCAGAAAGCATATATAACTTGCCCAAGAGTTTATGATTAAGACCCAAACCTAGGTCTTTTTTTTTTTAATGGTTTTGCATTAAACATGTCTTTTTTTTTTTAATTAGGCATTATTCTAGGGTCTGTAATAGACATAAAGGTGAGTAGGATATAGTAAAAATGATTATTAAAATTATTAGTATTTCATAATTTTGACCTGAAAATACCAACTATACATAGGTCAACCTAAAATCTACCCTCAAAGAGCTGAAAACCTAAAAGAATTGAAGGCGGCATTCATAGATGGATAGATTATTAATACCTACATGGTAATAAATGTCACAACAAAGTAAAATGCACTATGGGAATACAAAGACAACCATGCCCCTCCCTTTATACCCTGACACCTTTCAACTTTCTCTGTCCTACCTTGTTCTTTGCAGAAAGTAAAATGGTCTAGAACTAGGAACCTTCATGATATAAATTCAAAATGCATAAAGAACAGCAGCTTAGAATGCTCAGAAATGTAAGTAAATGAAAGCAGAATCCTAAGATTTTAAAACAAAACATTATGAAGCAATGAAGACTTTCAAAGGGCGTGGTATTTGTACTGTATTATAAAAGTCAGTAGGAATAAACTGGATGAAGAAGGGGACAGAAAAATGCCAGGTGGAGAAGAGCAGCGTGTGGAGTCAGAATATCACAGTGGTTAAAAGAAAGCCGGAGCTGGGTTTGCATAACTGCTCTTCTACCTGCATGGCCTTGGGCAAACTGTTACTTAACCTATTTAAAAACTGTTTCCTCATCCACAAAATGGGAATGACAATAGAAACTACCTCACAGAGTTGTTGGTAGGGCTAAATAAGATAATGAACATGAACTAATTAGCACAGTCCCTTATACAGAGTCAAGGCTGTCATTTTGTTGTTAGGAACTAAGACATAAAGAAATGAAAAACCACTGCATGTTGGGGAAATACCACTTGAAACCCAAAACTGGGTTTGAGGGGCTACAAACCATTTTGGATTCAGATGTAGACCTCTGGTTGTTGACTCTTAGCCAAAAAAGGCTGAAAACATTTCAGGTCTCCCAAGTTTGGGCGTATGTATATGTGTACTGTCACTATGACCTTGTGCCTTTCTCGCAAGGGTCAGGGTAAGACTTCATCCCAACAACCCATATTGACAGTGTGAGTAGGAATGAGGGAAAAAATCTGGAATCGCCATATCCCTGCACAAAGTGGAGACACACAGCACTGGGTCTAACGCTCACTACACTGCTCACTGCTAGATGAAATGTACATAAAGTAAGCAAGATTCTGGAGTAAGCTGAAATAGAGTAGATAAAAGCCGTATTAGACACGCTAAAACGTAACTTCATTTGGGGAAAAAAAAATGCCATGGACTGGTGAAAAACAAGACCAAAATAACAGAATTAATCATGCTTCTTCAGAGTAAAGGTATCAGACTGCTAGAAAGAGGAGGATCTGCAAAGAAAAAAGGTTTTTCTATGGTGACTGGATAAAGTAATCACCACTTGGTACTTCTGCTATCCTTGAATGTAAAGAACTACATATAATTTACTATTATTAATTGATAACACAAGCACTGGTGAAAATACTACTCAACTGTAATGGTGAAATACAAAAGAAAAAGTTTCCATTAGTGTGCTCGCAAGTAAAAAAAAAAAAAGAGGACATGAAACAATAATATTTTCTTAATGGTTGTTACAACTAATTCAAAATTACAAAAAATTAAAACTTTTTATACTTACTACAAGATTGTATTCTTGAAATTCCGTTTCCAGCTCCATGCAAGCTTGAGTCGAAACTCTGACTGTTTCGCACGGTGACTGGAGAACTAACGTTGCTACTAACGGTGGTTGTACTTGGCATCCGGGCGAGATTGGGCATACTTCTTCGGAGTTTATCTGGAAGTGAAAAGAATTTTACTAAAAATAAAAAAATGTTATGTCAATTAAAACACTAGCTTTCAAAAGTAAATGATAAATAAAAATTATCATGTTCTTATGATCAAACTATCATAGAATTAACCTGCCAAATAGGAAAAACACACTCTCTAACCAGAAGGTTCCACCAAAACTGTGTTAAAAAAAAAACAAGTGTCCTATAAAAAGACCTAGGTATCAGCTAATCAATTATCTTTGTTCCTATGCAATAAACAGATAAAACTACATTAAATAAGGATATAAAATAATCTTAAGCCATTTATCAAAAAAACACTACACAAATTAAGTTATATATGTTTATTTTTAAAAACTACAGGAGTCAAAATCAATACTTACTGAATCTTTTGCTAACCTATCGAAATAAAACAAATTAACAAAATTCTAACTTGAGATGTCTTAACATATCTATTCATCATATCAGCATGATCACATTAACTTCTGGAAGGTTTTAACTTTCATGATTATGCCAGCAAATATTTGGAGACTTAGAGAAGACCAAGAAAATATTTCAATTTCTTTCTCCTTGCTAAGTACATCTTCTGCCACCAAGAGGCAGCAGAGAGTCACACACAGATCTCAACGTTGCTGAGATTTTTTTTAAATCTGCTGCAAGATAACTCTACAAGATTGTTTCTTAATACACCCCCCATCCCCACACACACAAAAACTGAAGTACATATGTCAGGTCACCCAAGCTGAGAAAACAAAGGATGTATTTAAATACTAAGCCAAAGCCCATTCAAGTACAAAACTGCATTCATTTCTTTCTCTCTTTCACACACTGTTCTCCTACATTACTCAGATCCATAAACTGTAGCCCTGTCCAGCAAGTTCCCTAATTCTGAAGTCTGGGAGTCTCTTACGATTCACCTTCCCCTTTCACCCTAGACTCCAAGCCCTGTTAATTCTGCCTCACGAATATTTAGTACATCTTCCACTACCACCTAGTTCAGCCCTCAGTATTATCACCTTCTTTTTCACAAATTCTTAGTGGGTCTCCATGCACCCTGTCTTGTTCCTCCAATCCATCTCCGATACGACCAGTCTCACTCTTCCCAGAGCACAAGCAAACACGTAGTCACCCCTTGCTGAAACCCTTCCAACTCCAATTCCTCTGCCTCTTGCCATGTGAAAGCCAAGCGCCTGGGCATGGCCCAGATAAGGACATCAAGACACAGGCTCTATGTGCTTCTCCAGCCCCATCCTGCTACATCCACCCTGGCCTCTCCAACCGCAGGGGAGTCTTCTACCACCTGCAAGCCTGCGCCCTTTTGTGGAAGGAACGAATGAACAAGAAAACAAATATTTATTGTGTATATATGAAATGCCAGGCACTCAGATAGTGGGGATACTTATTTATTAGACAAATACAGTTCCCATTTTCATTGAGTTTAGCATCTAGATCAGTGTTTCTCAGTGTTTTATTTTCCCCGTTATTGAGCCTAAGGAGAAAAATCTAAAATAAATTTGAATTTAAAATTTAATTTACTTTCTCCCAGATGAAAGAAATTAAATATTAAAGAATAACAGTTTGAAAGGTAGGGGTAAACTTTGGAAGATCACAATCCATTATAGTAGCTAAGATTTTTTTCACTGCCCCCAACTCTGCAAAATATTTTTATCTTTATTTATATATACCCCAACACACTAAAATGCACATCTCATAACATTCAAGCTTGTGGTCATTTTCTTTCAAGCTAAATCAGAAAACAAATGATATATTTGAACACTAATCCAAAATGCATTCAAAGACAAAATCAAATTCATCCCTTCTTTCTCCCTCCCTCACACCCTACTCCTTCTGCATAACTTATACCCCTTAATTGTAGCCCTGTCCAGTAATTTCTGCCTCCTGGGGGTGGTCTAGGAAGAAGAAAATTAAATAAGTATACTTATATAATAAGAAAGCATAAGAAATGGTAGAGAACATTAGGATAGAAAACTGGAAAAAGAGTTTTTTTCCCACTTGAATAACTCTTACTAATATTTTAAGAATTAGAACAATTATTATTTCCTTAGAGAAGCTTTTCTATACACCTCCTGCTCGAGGTATCTACCACTCACACATTTCCTACTTTCTGTGCATATTTCTAGAGTAATAATGCTCAAATACTGCCAACTGACTGTTAGATTTCTTGACTACTTTCCTCATTATCTCCTTCAAGCCTATTTTTGACAATCTTATGTCTTGTACTCCCTAATTCCCATTAAAGTTCCTAGCCCCACTCACCAGGCACTTAACACATTCAGCAAATACTGTGTGTTAGCAGAGAGTCTGTAGAAGTGAGAAATTAAAAAGAGAAGGGACAAAGCCTTGGAGCCTACATCTAAATTTTCTGAACATCACAAAAACTGGTGTGAAAATGTGAGCCTCTACCAGTATGAGACCAAATTATTTTCACTATATATTTTTTAAGTAGCAGGGAGGTAGAGGGAAATAATTACATGCTATTATTTAGAAAATTAACTGAGCTTCTATGTTTCTTTTTTAAATTTCTATTTACCATAACAGTTTTCATACATAGAAACATTGAAAAATAATATCGTAAACACATGTACGTTTTCCACCTAGATATACTGGCTGTTTTCATTTGCCATATTTGATTCATCTCCATATACATTTGTTTGCTTTTGCTAAATAATATAGCTGCAGACATCTTGACACTTTAATCCTAAAAGCACCTGGACCTCCTACGCATGAGAAAGTTCTACAGAATCACAATATTGTCATCATATATAAACAAATTAATAACATAATCCATACAGAAAATTTTCCAAACAGCTCAAGAATATCTTTTCCCCTAAACCACAATTCAATCAAGGTTTGTGCACTATATTTGGCTGTTATGTCTCTAATCGCTGTTAATCTAGATCCATCACTCTTTAAATCAATCTTTACTCATATTTAAGCATCAAGTCAGTTTTTCAAGCTTTAATCTTGAAATATGTTCTGAAAAACAAAGTCTTCCAAGTGTAAATATTTAGGACACTATTTCTCTGGGAGCTAAGCTGTGATCTCCAACTTGTGTCAGACCATCTGGAAATGAGGCACACTTTCCTGTCGAACAATTTGGCATGTTTTAATAACCACATATACTTTGAAGTTCAAGGAACCAAAATTAATGTTCTATTCCTTTCCTCACAAGAAATCAGCAATTCAATCTTCAAGGACTTAGATGTAGCAGGAAACTGGAGGACGAACAAGGAAAGAATTCAAATGAGTTTGTTCATGCTACAGAGACAGCAAGACTCACCACTCCATGGAAAAAAAGATTCAGGAATCTTTAGCAATAAAGGACATACTCAGTTACCCACCCAACAGCAAGACCTATTAATAGCCTTGCAGTCAATACGGGCCGGGGAGATCCTCACACTAACAATGACTACATCATGCCACAGAAAACCCCTGTACCCTACAAATAACAAGAAAGTTGGTAAAGATTCTGCAAGGTTTAGTCATTTTTGACATCTAACAAGTTATTCCAAATATGCTTTTAATTCTGTAACTCCCAGAAAATATTCCAAGAACTTTTATGAGCCATTTCTCTGAATTTAGGCTGCATAGAAGCTATGGAAGCAGTAAATGTAAATACACATTTCTAGTTTACTTTCAATTATTTTAAAATAGACTCAATTATTTAATAATCATTTTCTCCTATCTATATTATTTTGATAATTTAGAAAAACATTTGATAGATTACAAAGTTACCTTTCTTATTTCACAATTTTGTCCAAATAATATTCTATGGTAACAAATGCAAGCTCAGACAGCTGAGCTATATGTTCACAAAAGTTGAGAAAAAGGGTCAGGAGAGACAACCTTTATTGAGCACATCCACTCCAAGCTCCTGACAATGTAACACTCATTATTGCATTTACTCCTTACAACATATTTAGGTTGAAGGAATATGTACCAGATGGTTTGATGAGGAATTATACTTAAGTTAACTAAGACAGTATCTTGTCCACATTTTATAGTTAGGGAAACCAAAGCTTAGAGACTTAAGAAATCCCTCAAAGAAGTGGTCAGACAGGACTGGTACCCAAGGTCTACTGGACTTCAGAGCCTGTGGTCTTGACCACTTATTAGTCAGAAGTGGTATCCAGAAAATTGCCTTTGTATTCCGTTTTTCTTTGTGTTGTGGAAACCAGACCTTTCAGGAAAAATAAAACTACCACAAAGGAACCTAAACTGTGGTGTATCTCCACTTTCCTATGAGGAATATCAAAGCACAGGTTTCAGGGAAACCTAACCCTTTTCAGAATGGTGTTTGATGAAAGTGAATATCACTTTTCTGAGGTGCGACAAACAGTGCAGTGGAGGAAGATGATCCCATCGACAATACTAATCAAGATGCAGAGCTAGCATCTGCCTGACAACTTGACTACGAACACCTGAGTAGAAAACCCTTTAGAGAAACAATTCTAGTTGCCCCGTCTCCCAATTTTAATGTGATGCTATGACTTCCATTAAGCACATGGGATATACTGTCTTTATGATACTATGAGCTTTAATATATTAGCCACTGTGACATTATCTGCCACTCTTTTAAACTTGAAATCTCAAGATGGTAAAAGATTATGAATATAAAATTTAAAGTATTTTCAAATGCTCTATTAATTAGCATGAATGATGCAAGTACAGAGGAAGAAAAGGTAAAAACTAAGAACATGGTATCAGCTGATCACTAACACAATTGGTATTTGACCTAGCAATATTTTTAAATACCATTTGATCACTTCTGGGCCGAGCTTTGAGAAATGGAGCTATATAATAATTAAAAGCTATAACTGCATAACTATGAATTATTTTTAAGAAGTTTGTTTCTTCATAAAATCGGAATTTGTATGTGAAGGTCTGGCCGATACTTAGTACAAAAACACACCAGGGTATTACATGATTGCTTTCCCCATACTTCTTGGAAGTCAAGGAGTTTAACTCCTGGGAGTGAGGGAGAAAGATAAATGATGAAGAGAAACAGAGAAGACATGACAGAGAATGACACATACTCCAACCTACCATGTTGACATAAGGGTACATCAACTTCCCGTCATCATGTCAAATATCAGCCTCCATTTTCCTACTGCTATATACATCTTATTTCTAGCTGTCAGGAAATCAGAGGGAAAAGACATTTCAAACATCCCTCAATCTGGATGTGCAAGACCAGTGTCCTCCCCAAGTATCATCATCCATCTTACCATCACTGTGCTAGGAACAGGCGGTGAGGGACTAAAGGCTGCACAAAGCTGAGAACAATGCAACTCAGAGCCTTGGACTCCAGGGGCTCGACCATGAACTCCTTAGCTTGCATGACCCTGCCATGCTACGGCTGTACCAGCAACAACATAAAGATGCTCCACACTGTTAACTCTTTCCGAGTCAGCTACCTCATGGTGGTTTTCTTAAAGCTATGAATCTGGGACCTGTCAACAGAAGCTGGTCAATTACAGATATAAACTTAAACCAAACCGATAAGGTCCTGAAGATGAACCTAACAAATCTGGAAAACATTTATCAATTATTTATGTTGACCTTCGAACCATTTCTTGACCACATATGAAAGAACACAAAGCACATCAAATACCAAGAGGCACACGATCTACCTCCACTGGTCCTGTTTGGCTGCTGATCCGGAGTTTGGGCTTGAGGAGAATAATACTGTTGCTGCTGGTAATTATTTGAAGGAAAATACTGGGAACTGGGGCTCCTCCTACACTCCCGAATGCTGGAGAAAGTCTGTGAGTGGGGAATTCCTCTTTGGAAAGGTAAACATCTTGGAAGACGAGGCTGAGGTGGTGGCAAATGATCAAATTCTTCTTCATCCTCCAGACTGTATCGGTCATATTCTTGATCACTACTTGTCCCTTTTTTTCCTGAACTCAAGGACACACTGGAACTATGTCTTGACACAGATGCTGAAGTGGAAGCATAATCTTGCCTGAGACCTGTAAAATAACAACAAACAGTATTCTTATGAGGTATTTCGATCTAGCTAATATTAAATTATAATCAATCAAATATTGGACAAAAATTTGTGCCAAACTACTCAAATAGACTCATTATCTTGTTCTCAGTTTATTAAATCCCAATAAAATAAACATATCTACCTACTAAATAGGTATCTAATGTTAGACAATTGTTTTGCCAAAAAGATCGCCATAGTTTCAGCAAAGTTTAAATACGCCTGCTATAGCTCATCAATCAATATCTACCAATTTCCCTAAATGATCCGTTTTCAAATCAGGGAATATTTAGAAAGAGAATAGTTTACTATGAGTTAGAACAATTAAAATTATCCAATGTCTGCCCCAGTAAGAGGAGAGTCTGCTTCCACTCACAAATTTCAAAGTCAAAGAGAAAGTTTAAAACCCAAGGTACAAATATTTTCTAACAAGGTCATCTCTCTTTTGTTCTGTTTCGTTACTAATATTATCTCTTTCAAAGCACATTGACACGTCAATAGTTTTAGGTCATCTGAAATGGCAACCATCTAAAAATAGTCAAACTGCAAGTTTCTTGCTATTTAACTCATTGCCAATACCACAATTTTTTTTTTACAGTAGTCTATTTCTGACTACTTAACTTCTGAAACTGACATCCAATCTTTTAGCCATATATTTTTAGAAAATTTAAATTTGCTGTTACTAAAAAATGATATAAAATAATCACTT
The DNA here is from genome assembly GCA_963575035.1 of Avahi laniger. Classification (NCBI taxonomy): domain Eukaryota; kingdom Metazoa; phylum Chordata; class Mammalia; order Primates; family Indriidae; genus Avahi; species Avahi laniger. The sequence goes on from CAUYSK010128475.1 coordinate 20,066, forward strand.
TTCCCCTCAAAATGTATCTTATTAAATCCTGTATCGTCATTACCATGTTTCTCATGGTAATGAGAATAACTCTGAAAGCAGGAAATTGTTACGCTTAAATGATACTTGGTTATTTCTACTTAGGTTGGCCTGAAAAGATACTCCAAAACAAACTTAGCCCAGTTCTGTGATCTGCATCTTATAGTGCCTCTGATACCATTAATGTCCTTGAAGTAGCTCACTCCAGGATTATTTGTTGTAACTTTATCGCAGAACCACTGATAAACTGTCTCGTTTCCACTTATCTACTCTTCTACAATTATTTACCCTGAGAAGCATATCAATGAATTTTAATTGAATTTTTATAACTCCTGACTTACACACAGTGCTAAGAAATAATAAGGTACACTTTGCCCAGTTTCCTCCAACAGTAATATTTTGCAAAATTACAGAATAATATGACAACCAGGGTATTAGCAGTGATATAGTCCACCCATCTTATTCAGATTACCCAGTTTTAGAGAGAGAGAGAGAGAGTGTGTGTGTGTGTGTTAAGTTCTATGCAATTTTAGTGCCTACAGATTCACGTATCCACTATCACAGTCAAAATACTTCACAGTTTCAACACCACAAAAATGCCCTTATGTAACTATCCATGTCTCTCCTGAGACCCCATACCTATTCCTAAACCCAAATCATCACTAATCTGTCCTCAATTTCTAAAATTTTATCATCTTAAAGTGTTACATAAATGGAATTATATAGCATGCAATTACCTTTTTCACTCAGCACGATTTCACATGCAAGATAGTACAGGCAAGATACTATGTGTATTAGTAGTCTGTTCCTTTGTTATTGCTGAGTGCTCTGTGGTATGGGTGTACTCAAGTAGCTGGTTTAACCATTCACCTACTAAAGGACATCTAATCTAATTCCAGCTTTTGGCTGTTACAGGTAAATCTGCAAAGAGCATTCACATACAGGTGTCTGTGTGAACACAAATTTCCACCGTTCTGGGACAAATGCCCAGGGGGGAGTCTGCTGGGCCAAAAATAAGCTGCATGTTTACTTTTTTAGGAAACTGCCAACCCGTTTCCACAGTGGCAATACCAGCAATGTCTACGTATCAATGTATTTTAATCAGAGTATACCCCCTAACACTTCATAACAGTGTGAGAAGAAATAACTGCTCCACCTACAAAGTACAGCAATATGTGAGAAAGAATCTAATTGTTTGCCCATTACCTGGGGAGAAAGGTCTGAACCTCCCCCCTTCCCTTGTATTCCAAGCAGAAGCCTCACTTCTCTAGTTTAAAAAGAAGAACATACTTTCTTCTTGCAGACGAGCCATGATCTGAACATCAGTGAGGTCCTGTAACTTATATCCCATGGAGATAGAATCATCCTCCAATTCTGACGTACTCAGCTCACTGTCGATAGATGACTGGGGACTGAGAGGGGAGCCCCTGGACGTGTAACCTAAAACACAAAGGAAATTAGTCTGAAGAACTGACATCTATATAATGCTTTACAATTCACATATAAGCTAGAAATTCTTTCCTCTTTTCACGTCACAAAAAAATGACCAGCACATCACCATTTGATGGTCAGATGGTACACACATCTTCATGTGTTCATAATTCCCATAGATAAAAACACCTGTTCACTGTTTTTTCAAATTCAGTTTCACAATTAAAAAAATGATTTGTACTGTACACTACGAAATTTTTTAAGGAGGTAGATTTCATGTTAGGTATTTTTGATCACAATAAAAAAATTCACTACTGCTAAAATCTGCACTGCATTAGTATCTATCTGAAGGCATATTACAGGGATAAATATTCAGTTATACTGTTAATAAGAAGACATACTTGTCTCTGGCAGTAATTGATTAAATATTTTAAAACTGAAATTTAATCTGGTCCATTCTTTAAAGGGTACAAGCAACAGTGTTATAAATGGATAAGAATACCACACACAAAAGGGACAGAAAAGTACAAAACCTTCATAATTTAGACCAGCGAGTAGTCATAAGAGATGTACAGCCACCCATGAAAGTAAAAAAGCAATGGCTTGAGATAAAAGAACTGAAGAAGAAATAGAAGAAAGTTGCAGGAATGGAATCACACCAGTGCTGATACAAATAAGGAAATGGTGAGACCCTCATCTCACAAAAAGTCACTATGACTATTGTTTCTACATAGCCCTAGCTTAATAAAAAAGCTTCCAGAAAAATACAAAATTTTAAAAACAAAATATTAAAGCTTACAATCTTGAATTAAATAAAAACTACCTAATTTGTATTGAACATTTAATTTTAAAAGCACATTAGACACTTAGAAAGACATAACTGCATACATATGCTTTTGCTAAAGAGGGAAGACTATTCACAGTTGAGGTCAGTCAGTCAGTCAATGGTGTTAGAGTACAAATTAGTGTTAGGCCTTCTTGCATCCAAAGTTAAGTAAACAGCACAAACTCTCCACTATACGATTTCCCTTAAGCTTGTCAATGAAAGATGTATATTTAAGCTGTGTTTAGTGACTGAATAACAAAGCAAGCAGCTAGTCAAGAAGTTGAAACATTACCTGTTTTTTCAGGTGTTAGTATTGCTTTATTTGAGGTTTTAGAGAAGCTGGGAGTATTAATGCCATTGCTATAAGGGCTGAGTCTTGCAACAGGACTATAAGGAAAAGCCAGTGAGGCAGTTGAAGAGAAGAGACTCCGCCATCGGCTAGCTGTCACAGAAGCAGAAAATAGCGGCAGTTAGCTATACAGAAGCAAATGTTGATTTGTCAGGAGAAAGGGAAGAGATTTAAACAAACAAAAAAAAGACAAAGCAATTTTTCATAAGAATGTCTTAACTGACTTCCATTTATCTAAAGAAAAAATATGTAAAAATAAGCAATTTATGAATTAGGGACCTATTTATACATCCATTAAAAACGTAAACCAATCTTACTTTAAAGCCAATATGCCTAGTAAAAATGAATAGAACTGTTTTCTATTTTCTATTTCTAAATAAGAATTTATTGTCTTGCAATAATATTAAAAAAGATTAGTATCAAAAAATAAACTAAAACTTGTAATCTTTAGAAATCATGGGAAATGTTCTTAATATTAACTATTCACAATTCTGTTTTTTGTAAGATTTTCATTGCATTTAATATCTGAAAATGTTGATCAAAAAATCTTTTATGGAAACTTGTTCTTGGATTATGGGAGAAACTTAAAATGACTACTGGGTTTCCAAATGGCCTTGAGTCCAAAACAAGGTTTATGGAAAAGTGGTCTACAAAGTAACAGATGGGTTTCTACATCAAAATTTAATGATGATTATTTTGGATGGCAGGTGTAGAAACTACTGGCAATCGCTTGAATTTTTTCTTTTCTAAAAAAATTTTCTAAATTTTCTGCATTGAACATATATATTATTTATAGAACTTTTAAAGGCAGGAATATACATATTATTAAATACTATTTTGATATTACATTAAAATAAGGGAAAAAAGGAATTGTGCCAGCCATGAGCAGATGATCCAATTCTTACATTACCTCACCTGACCTAATTTTATTGTACTTCTTTCCTCCAAAATTACCAGCCCCTGTCATCTCTACATTCTTGGGGTCAAAAAAAAGACCCCAAATCACAAAAACGTAAGTCAAACCAAACCTCATTTATTCTCCCTTCATGAGATACAAATCACTGTGTCAGTCAAAATCCACTTTTCTGAAAAGCCATCATTTAGATATGTATGAAACAGAAGGGAAAATATAACAAATATAAATTAGGTCAAATTTCAGTTAAAGTGATAACTTAGTTTATATTTGCTGGAATTTGACAAAACTTGAAAAAACAAGTATAAAAAGGACTGTTTTAAAATGTATTCCCCAGATAACTGTTAATGAGCAATGCCAATAAGCAGTCAAATCGCTAAAGAGTGCCTAAAATTGAGCAGTGGGATGGAGAGGAAGAAACTGTGGGATATGGATAGTCAAGAAAATAATCGGTTCCAAACCTGGGATTCTTAAGATCTTTGTAAAATACCATCAAGGTTACTTAAAAGAGCAAAATGTTTCCTTTTACTTCAGCAAGAATTCTTAAGTACCATCACATTCCAACAACTAACATGAAAAATATCTTTTCTTTATGTAGGTGGAATAACCCCGGGCAAGGAAACCACATCCACAGTGATAACGCTTTCGGAATCCACAGGTTTCATGAAGGGATGTTGCCATCAAGCCTAGTTCCCAGTTGACACAAGACACGTAGCCACTTATCCAAGCTATAATTTACCGTGGTTAAGCAGCTCTTCCCAATCTGAGCCAGAGCACAGATAGGCACCCCCAGTTCCTTCACGTCTACACAGGTAAACTTGACCCCAAAATACACGACGAAATAAAGTACAAAATGCAATACACACCAGCACTAGGTAGCTGCTCTCATATCTTCAATCTCTATTATTCGAAGTTTCTCATTAAAAGTTCTGTATTTAAAAAAGGTCAATAGTTCTTTGTGACTCTAACTTGCTTCACAGATGATGTTATTTTACACCAGTTTGATCACTCGCCAGGCAAATCACAGTAACCGCGTGTTCTCACCCACAGATGCAAGCGACAACACATTACAAGTAAACAGCATTCATCACTCTGCACAATAACTGCTGTGACCCAGCCTCCCCACACAATGACACAGTTATTGTGGCTATGACAGCAAGATCCCAACTAAGAACACAATTAGCGTCTATTGCAAGAAAGAATGCTCAACGTTGTTCTTTGGCATTGAAGCTTTTAAGAAGAGCGAGGAGAATCATTGCAGAGGCAAGCTAACAAAACGACAATGCTCCACTAATGCCCAAGGTGGCAGTGGAGGAGGAGAGTGGAAAGGGAGCGGAAACCAGCGCATCCTGGTTATTCTTGGCCGTGCAGCTGAAGAACTACGAGAGGAAGCATTTTTATAAAGAAAAATTTTTATAAAACAAGTGAAAAGGGTTTTTAAAAGGGCAATTCTATCTTTTTCAATTATTTCAACAGATTCTTTTCTTATAAAAGAAAAGATGTTAAATTATTTGAGAGGCTCAGGGATGGCCAAAACGACCCTAAGAAAGTAGTAAGACAATTTTGCCAAAGGAGAAAATGAGTCATAAACTTGTGAACAACAGTTAAATTCCCCTATATTCCTACTCCAAAGTTCTATCTATAAGAAAAGGGTTTCTCAGACTTGGAGAGGGCACAGACTGTGTATTTTTTCATTTCATTCCAACCCCTACAAGAGCCTCAAACATGACAATGCATTGATTAAATCCTCATACTTGGCATGGTTTTCTTTCCCAAATGTCTTAAGCTAAACTGCCTCCCGGATCACCTCTTTGCTGATCTGTAGTTCTGCTGCAATTTCCTTACTAAGGCATTCACCCCGCAACCCTAGAATATTGCAACCTTTTCCTCAATACATTTCCAGCTGCCAATACCACCCCCAGCAAGCCTGTTCTGAACATCCCTACAAAGCAGTGCTACTCATGTTACTTTAAGTGTTACTCTCATCTGTGAAAGTACCGCAGTGGCTTTTCATCAAACACAAGATCCTAAAGGTATTTCACATCATTTCACTATTGCCCTTACAGACTGTCCATTATCCCATGCCCACCTCTGGAGTGTTTCTGAAACTTACCTTAAGAACATACTCATTGGTTAAACTTTGTTTCGCCTGCCTTGTCTAATAAGCATCTTCAACTAAAATGAATGCAATAAAATACTAAGTTGTACACTAATACATCATTTTTCTGTAAAAAAAATAAGTTGAGAATACCTAATGGTCTACTAAGTTATTTTCTGTACATCTTCAAAGTTGCTTGAGTTAAAAAATAAATATGTCTGTAGTTATTTTTGTATACCATTAAGCAAAATATGACCAAAAAAGAAACTAGATTGAATAAATGCTCCAGTGATGTTAATATCAAGAAAATCACAAAAAGACAGGTGACAGGATAGGTTTAAGAAAGAACCTGAATTTCTTAAATTTTCCACTACGAAAATTATTCTGTTAACAAAAAGTTCCCAGAAACAATGACATACCTATTATTCCTTGATCATCTTTGTCTAGATTCACAGTAAATATAGTAAATATTCAAATTTTTATTGAATGTATGTCTCTTTATATAAGCAAAATGAAATTTAAGAACTAAAACAATTTACATTAAAAAACTGATCTAATTAAAATCTTAGTGATAATTCTCAAAAAGTTAGTAGTGTATTAAACTTAAAAAGTTCAAAAATAAAGCAACACTATATTCTAGAAACAATCATTTTCACTTTCTTCTCACTATAGAAATAGTTCAGTACCTAATAAAAACACTTGGCACAAAGTATGCAATCAATGTTGCTTGTGGTCAAAATTTAGCAATATTTTGGCCAATATATCCTTATTTATTTCAAACCCTTCTACCATTCCTACCTTGACATCTAAATTACTTTATCCGATTTTTAAAAACTTAAATAAATATAATTTAATATATCTTTGAAAACAAGGGTTAGTGTAATTAGACATTTCAAACCAGGTAAAGGTTTAGTGAAGAAATATACCTGAAAAGGCATTTCATTAGTATTTTCTAATAACTACTAAGTTGAGCTTTATGAGCATCAATCCTCTGGGTTCCAGCTAAATTATTTTATATTATATTGGCTAGCACCTATGACTGGGGTAACTGATACATCAAAATTAGTTAAACAGGAGTCACTGTCTAAGGTGAGCTAGTTCCTACAATGTTGCATGGCACAGTTAAAATGAAGGATTATGCCAAGCATACTAGCTGACAATAAACCACGCAAGAAGGCAAAACTTCCCTGAAATCTTGAAATGCTACCATGTTTTAAAACCAAAGACACAGTTACAAAACAGCCACAATTGTGTTTAATGGATTTCTATACACTCTGTCAATTATGTAACATGTGAGTTGGGTGAGGAAGCCCTGCAGAGCAGTACCCTTACTCTTCACAGTGGCTTCTAACAGTAGGGCCACATTTCTAATTAAGGGGAAGTTACCCTAGGACACAAGCCCTGATCATCTCTACTTCTCCAATCCTTTTTCTCCTTTCTCATCTAAGAACAAACAAAACTGCAGCTTGCAGAGACTAGGGCTCACTCTAATTTGCCACATTCTATTAGTCTCTCACTCAAAGCAGGTAATCTAAAACCATCGCTCCACAAGGTGTAACGATCCTGGCAGCGTGGGGTGGGAAAAAAAGTCTAAAGTAGCCCTATAAATGTTTTCTCTTTAGCTTTTAAGAATTCTGATAAAAATTCATTAATGGCAAATTTTAGATGTTTTATTAAAATTCACACATTGATTTCTAAGTCAGTCACGGTTTTGTATCTCTTTGTTAATGGCTCTCTTTTCAGCTAACCAAATTTATATTCTCTTTCATTATTCCCTAATCCAGGTTCTGTCTTGAGGAGCTACCCAGTTATCATTTAATTCTTCATAAGCAAAGTCTTATGTACCATTGAGCATTAAAAAAAAAAGAAAAGTAGTGCTCCAGAATTAGTCAGATACCCAGCATTAGGAAATGACATCCAGTCATTCCTTCATTCAAAAAACATTAAAGTTCTCCGATAGTTAACCTAAATACCTTCCACAGAGGCCGACAGCATTTCACTGCTCCACAGTCATGCTGGAAAGTCTGCCTGGCCCCTATGCCTCCACATGCTCTTTCAAATTCATCTGTCTATTCGAGTAGTCCTCCACTATCGTGGCCACAGTGTGCCAGAAGCCACAGGTACTGAGATGAACGAGATATGGTGATTGCTCTCCCCTCCTTTCCACTCTAATTTCTAAAGACAGAAAAGCTATTGCGGAAGACAGGCAAGTCAGATGGAACATAATGAGATATCGTAAGTGCAGTAAAAGTGCCGTGAAGTACATTCAGAGCAAGGTAAAGACAAGGATTAACTTTGAGGGAATCCAAAGACTTCAGAAGATATTATGTTTAATATGGCCCTTGAAGGTTGAGCTTATCTCATGGGATACAATGCCATTTCTAGATAGAAATAATGCATGTGAAACCATGTAGGCATGAAAAAGCTGTGTATGTTCAGGGAATGGCAAATGTTTGGCCTAAAAGTGTAGGGTATAAGAAAAAAGAGTTAGGGCTGGAGAGGTTGGTAGGTTTGGTTCCTGTACTGTCTTATATACTGTATACACTTTAATATACAGTGTTTTGATTTTGAGAAGGTAAAAGACATCAGATATGTATTTTATGATGACATAGTAGCTGTATAGACGATGAACTATATGGGCACAGAGACTGATAACTAGGAGATCAGTTAGGAGGCTTTTACAGCAGACCTGGCTAAGATATTACAAGGTCCTGAACTAAAGCACAAGCAGAACATTTGGTGAGAACTGGTTCAATAAGCCACATCTGAGCTAACGTGGAGATATCTGGTGACCCAATAAATATAGGGGGTAGAGAAAAGGAGAAAACCAAAGCTAATGCTCGGAGAACATGAGATAAGCATGCTTAGACAAAAGAAAAAAGTGAACTGAACTCAAGATGGTTGTTGGACATGCCTACGTGCGGGTGTCCAGTATGGAGCTGGAGTTCAGGAAAGAGGGCTAGAGAGAAAGACTCAGGACACATAAAAAATAGGTGTTACGTGAAGCCACAGGCATGAATGAGATTACCACAGACAATGCACAGAAGGAAAAGAGAAAAGGCTCAAGGAAGGAACAACCCAGAGTAGACAGAAGAATCAGCAGAGGAGATTGAGAAAGGTTGCTCGGATAGAAGACTTCAGGAGGCCCAAGGATCAGTGGAACCCACAAAGAATAGAGACCAATGAGGAAGAGTTTCCACACGGAATAATCAACAGTGGCAACCACTGCAGAGAGATCCTGCAGGATGAGGACTAAAAAAGGCTACTACCTAGAACAACCGGTTCACTGTCGAGCAGATTCAACAGAGGATGTAAGGAAAAGCCAGTGTTAACAGGTCAAGCAGATATAACACGAGGAAGAAGAAATCTTTGAAGAGATTTGGCTATAAAAGGAAGGAGAAAAAGGGTTGTAGCTTGAGGGGTATAAGCTTCAAGGAGGCATGGAAAAAAGGAAGCAGCAGAGAAGAGTGTATACAGAAAAGGAAGGGCACTGATGAAAATCCTGAAGACAAGAACAGGACAGAGATAAACCAGAGGAAGCAGCCTTAGAAAGGGAACGTTCTCTCTTCTCCTGAAACATGGAAGACCGTGAGAATGTAGAAAATGTGGGAGATAGGTAGGTTTAAGGCTCTTTATTTGTAAATTAGAAGGCAATAAATACACTGAGAAGGCAGAGCCTGGAATGAAAATCCTCATGTAGTAATGTCTGAAACGGCCAGCACTGGGAACAAGGAAAACAGCTGACCACGGAGAACTAGAAAGCACTGCCTGGGATACGTCAGGTGCTGAGACATCACACCGATGGCTGATCTACTTCTTTACCGGGATTTTCTGTAGCATTTTGTAATAAAGACCAACAAAAGACTAAAGAGATATTGAAGTCAGAACCCAGGACCTGCGTTCCAGTCTCTACCCTGCTGCAGACTGGTTTTGAGATTTGGAGCAAATCATAACATCTTGATGTCACGGTGTTCTCTGCTGAGAAAAAAAAGTCATGTTGGTGGGAAGGTAATAACCAGGGCTTTGGTGAGCACAAGGGGCAAGTCCGCAGCATGCATTCGCGAACTATAACACGTTCTTTAAGTGAAAAGTTACAGCAAAGTGTAGCAAAAACGTACTGCACATTCTGAGGGAAAATGTTTTAGAAGCTAGGTGGGAGAAGACAATCTGTAGGACTCTCATGTTTTCTAATTCTTAGTAAGTATCACCTAGTTTTCTCAAAATGATGGGCACACTTTTTACATCATATCTGGACAATTTCACAGACCTAGTCTTTCCTCAGATACTACAAACTCAGAAACAAAGTACTGAACCGGGATCCTTCAACAGTTCCATCAGCACAGGTCAGAAATTCTCACTCATTTATCCCAAGACTACCTCAGAGAAAACAAATGTCCTGAAAGACATATTTTTAAGAAAAATTGTTTCTTCAAAACCACAGGCTCCTAAGGTCGTACCTTGAGTCTTAAATAATGATGTTCATTACCACAGGGTCTTGGAAAGTAAGGCAGGAGGGAGCAAGGCAAGGTTAACAGACTTTCTATCCTTCTGCTTCATTCTCTTTTTACAACAGGGATACAGGCCTCAGTTCTGAGCCAAATGGAGGGATCCAACTATATGGTCCTTTACCAGTTACATCGGGATCTAAGAGCAGTGAAGGGAAAGGAGATATCAGCTCTTTTAACACTTTTTATTCTCTCTTAAATTGGCAGGAAGTTTTATCCAGACCACAGCATTTTGACCTAAACCCACGAGCCACCAGGGCAAGAATATCTTCATTTCCATAAACCATCCTCTCAAGTATAAACTTCCTCACCTTGGTGATCCTATTATATCTTTACATACCTGAAGCCTACAAAAATGCTTGGCACATAGATGCACTCAAACGTTTAGACTAAACTTTAATGGAAGAATTCAAAAACTGCAGTGAAGAGAATATTTCACTGGTTCACTAGTAAGCTCTAACTGTACAGACTGAGATAAAAGTTTTCTGGAGAGGCCGTAAGTTCACAGCAAGTAAGTACTGCTGACTCTGCTCCAACCTGAGCAACCCCCCTGGAGCGCTAACATATGGTTTGTGCTTATCTGATCCACTATTTTTTATTGGGTAAACTTGAGCAGTATTAATTTCTCCACAGCGCTCCATGACCTAATGTATAAGCATATGGGGTCTGGGAAGTCCTACAGCTACTTTGAGACAGGTGTTCAGTGCTCTCTTTCCCAAACATGCACAAAATAAAGAGGATTCAACTGTAATATATGTGTCAATATATTTGTAAAATAAGAGCTAAAGAACTAGTAAATGTCCCTAAATGATAGCCTTAGGGACTATACCATCAGGGCAACTTAGGCATTATGCCCAAGTCTCACAATCTTCAAATTTAGCTAGAAAAACTTATTAGAAGGTTAACTTGAATCTTTTCCTACAGTTCCTGTTCATTCAAACTATGACGACAAATTAATGATTTACAATCAGTAATCATGATATGTATGTGTGAGTACCTATGATCGCAGGACATTATAGGCACTCAATATTTAGACTTCCAGTTGTGTTCAACATGTAATAACTCATAAAAACATGAATTTACATACCACCTTTAAGAAACATACAGTAAAATAGTTTATCTATAAAACTAATATCCAGAGCTAATCAAGAAAGTCACTTTCAACATTAGAATTAAGCTTTAAAATATATTTGGTTTGGAAGTAACCAAGGGACTATATACCCCTGATGACTGGCAGGTAAATATTTAATAAATATTTGTTGAATGAGAGTTACAAAGTTTCACCAAGTTTATTAAGGAATATTATTTAATAACATTTATTCCATAGAGATCAGAGTATTATAATTATTCTTAGAACTGAATTGGACAGATCAAATGTTTCCAAGGTTTTAAGAGTTAACATAATCTTAAATGGTTAAAGTATCTAATCACCATAATTAAAGGATTAAAACCTTTCTACTTCTCAGACACCAACCAGCCGCATGATCACATACTTAATACTCTCCCCTCACTGCCATTACTGGACGCTAGTCTAAACCTAGAGCTGAAAAATGACGGTCGGGAAGGGGACGTTGTATCGGTTATCATTGTTTCCACATAATCACTGGTCAAAACTGAAAGTAAGATGCCAGCTTTAAGCACAGACAGATCAAATCCAGTGTTCTCCAGGACCAGAGTGATCTCTGTAACTTCACAAGTCAGACTTCCCATCTGCAATTAATAAAAGAGATTAAAAAAACCTCAGCAGTAATTAGACTTCAAAAGCATATTTAAAAATTCCCTTTTATAGAAGCCATTTCGCCCTTAGGTCTAGTCAGCTATAGTTTAAATCAAATTTAAGGACAGTAAAAATGGCCACAGAAAGTGAGAAGAAGGTCTGTGTGAAAGTAATAATTTAATCTGAAAAGAACACGGGAAAAGAGTGGCCTAATAATTTGTCAACACTGTGATGCTGTCAAGCAGATTACAGACAGCTGCCTTCAATGTAGACTACAGCCGCAATGCAAGCTGACAACCAGCTGGAGTAACTTCCAAGTTCTAGACTGCAATCACGAGGTAAGAAAGATGTTACAGAATCTAATTCTATGAAGAAACGGGCTGAATAATCTCATGTCTGAGAATAGTGGGCTCCTTTCCCTGAAAGTAAGAATAGACTAGATGACCAATCAGAGTCTCCACGCCCCTGACTGTACAGAGTGGTGGGAAATCCAAGCCCCACAGACTATTAGAAAGCACCGTGAGTTCCTGAATAGAGGAGACGAGAACAGAATTTGAATAAAACTTCCTCTCCACTATCTCCTGGGCACTCTGCTTCCAGTTAAGGACACGATATGTGGTGGCTTATATTCTAGTGGCAGAAAAGGCCTCTGACCCACTAATCTTGAGGTGGTAGAAATTAAGTATATAAATTTAGAATTTTGACAAAGGGAAAAACGTTTTTTGGACCTAAACCTAACCCATTCATGCTTTTTTTAATTAAAATACCTGCACACAAAGCATTAAAATAGACACAAAGGTCTAAAACAGGCGTTTCTTTCCCTTTCCCACCCAGACTCACCTTCCAGGAGTTTTGTTTTCCAGAATTTGAAGGCAGTTATATCGTTAACATATAAGTTTAAGTAGACAAACCAAGCATTGCCTTGTTGGTATCTGATTTCTGCCATGAAAAGTTAGACGTTTACTACACATACACCTTCTCTTACTTTCCATCTCCAGATCTGACAGTTCTATTTTCACATTGTCAATGTTTATTGGATTTTCATTCTGTTTTATATCTGTGATTAGCACCGTTGTAAGGTGATTTTTAGATGTGACAGGACCAAAAGAAAGTAACTGTCTGGCACTAGACCGTAACCACCAGGTGAAAACCATCACACACCTGAGGGTCAACTCATTGCCTTATTCCACCCTTCTGGGCTTCTCCCAGGCCATCTCTACAGCCACTGTTTTCTAGATCTCATGCAATCTTTTTCCTTGTACTCCTCCCACCATTAAAATAGTGCATAAAATAGTAAAACTTTCTAAATCTCTGCATAACCAGAGATTTCCACATAACCAAATCTCTTCCTTTTGTTCCTATAATTTACTTGCTTCAGGACAGAATTATAATTTGAAAATAACTTTCCCTCAAAACTTTAAAGGCAATATTCATTTTTCATCTAGTATCCAATATTACTTATGAAATGTCTGGGGTCTGTTATATTGTAGATCAACTATTTTTTCCTTCGAACATTTAGAATTTTTTCCATAAGCATGGAAAATCTGAAATACAGCAACCAGGAGGTCTAGGTGCAGGTCTTTTTTTTTGTCTTAGTGCATCCTGAGGACTTGTTCTCCTTCAGCTCAAAGAAATTTTATTTATTGATTATTTCCTTCTCTAAATGGTCTGTTCTTCTGGAACTCCTATTTAACACAAGAGGTTCTGGATCTATCTTATTCTGTCCCTTAACTTCTCTCATATTTTCCATCTCTCTTTTTGAGAGATTCCTTTGACTAATTTTCAGAGAAAACTGATAACAGGCACTCCGTGTAAATGGGTGAATTATTCCACAAGCAGGCTTCCATGAGGTGTCTGGACATGAAGCAGGGTGGTTGCAAAAGGAGGCAGAAGGTTTTAGAACACCATCTAACACACTTCCCACCCCCTGCTCTGTCTGATGTGAACATGTGAAGTTGCCTCAAGTTCTGCTTCTCCATCAGAGGTAGGGATCCCATACTTGGATCTCTGTACTTTTTTTAAAAATAGGTATCTGCTTTTACCCTGAAGACTAAGCATCCTCACCACTTACAGCCATTATCTGCAGCACTGTTCACATTCCAGCAGCTTCCACTGCTGCAATACCTTTACTGATCCAACTTTACTTATCTGAAAATGTTGGAACATGGAAGACTGAGCGTGCATATGTTTATACGCGTATACACACACAAATATATATGCACAATGACTGCAAATCTGAATTGCAAAACACTAATATACACACACTATTCCCTGAAATACAATCTAATAGCTGTGACAGTGGAAAAGAATTAAACTCACAAACACGAATTGACGAGAGCTCTAAAACTCAAAGTACATGAAACTGTGGAAGAGTTTAAAGCTCCCTCATATTATAAATAATTGAAAATATCAACAAATCAAAGCCTTATGTTTCCAAAGCAACTTGTCATGAGAGTTTGGCCACATTTTCAACTACTGCTTCTCACATGTAGTTACATAAGAAATTCAGGATATTAATGAGAAAAGCAGAAGAAAACATTAACTAAGTTAAAGAATCCCACCCTTAAAAAAAAAAATGCTACAGCCTAACCTTACCCAATTGCAAACCATTTCTAAAATCACTATTTCACTCTCATATCTTGCCAGATTTCAAAAAAAAGGCAATTCAGACAATATCACATAGCTTACCTCTTCAGAGTCATGTCACTCCTTTGCTTAAAGTTATTGAAAGGTTTTTCAAACATTTTAAGATAAAGTTCAGAATCCTTAACTGCCCTGAAAACTCTGCCTACATCTCTAGTTTCATTTAGAGTCCCTCAGCTCAGGAGTTCTCCTTCTTCATTTCCCTCCATTATGACATCTCCAAGACAGCATGCCAGTTCCTCTCATGTCACGTCTTGACCCATTGCAGGGCCTCTCTACGCGCCATTCATGCATCCTGGGATGCTATTCCTCAGCTCCCTCACTCCTTCCCCCAACCACGCCCACCACGAGCTACCAGCTTAAATCCCACTGACTCTCAGGTCTTAGTGATACGTCATATCTTTGGGAAAGTTATTTTCTGACCATATACCTTAGGTCTCCCGTTAGCACCATCCTGCTTCTTTTATGGGAGAGAAAGTAAAAGAACAAGAGCTGCTGTCTGTGTCATCTGTTTCCTGCACTAGACTCCGTGCTGCAAAGGCGAGGCACCAACCTCATCTTGCTTGTCATTGCACCCTTAGTACTTAGCACTGTGCCTGTATCTCAGTACCTTAGTACCTAGCACTGTGAATGTACTCGACACAGTTCATGCATTCTAATTGTCTCTGATCAAGCCCCAGTATCTTAGGCCTGTTTTGTAGAGGTCCCAAGAAGTAGGTATGAACACTTATCAAAATAAAATAATTTCATTGGCAGAGAGTCAAATTTAATCAACTGTAACAGTAGTATGAAACCAGTAGAAAACTACTTTGGAAGAATCTCTATTGTTTTGTTTTCTTCCTTGGTGGGAGTAATAAAATAGCATCTTGATAATAAATTCATTGGAACTATTAATATTATGGTATATTTTAATAAACACCTTTCTAATCATGGTGGAAATACAAAACAAAACAAAACAAAAAATCACTTAGAACACATGCGCAATTGACAAAACAAAGGAAAGCAGGATTGTTTAAGGATATATGGGCAAACACATATCCAGGCTGCTGGGTATAATGGACTAAACCTTCAAATTTCAAAGAAACACAATCCCTAATTTTTTGTTACTTACCATACTACTAAGTCGATCACAATACTGAAGAAAATTTATTAGGGCTATTCTGAACAAAATAGTAAAGCAACACAAAGATATGATAGAATCCCACAGCCATGGCAATGTGTCTTCCATTTCTAACACACAGGAATAATAGCAAAGGTCAGGAGGCCCTATCTTGGCACAAAAAATTCATTATGATTCCAGTTGTTTTTCCAATGAGAAAAAGAATCCTTTGCAAAGCTTACCCAAAACGAACCCCACAGACTAAGTTTTAATTTTGTGTTCCAAATTTGACAGAGCACCTCAAGACTGGAAATGTGAGCTGGTAGAGATAGCATCTTGGGCCACGCAAGGAGAAACTGGACAGGTTCCAAGAGACGGACACTTGATAAGCTTAATGTCTCAGTTCAATCTGTGTGGATTTTAACAAAAGAAAGGGCCACCTTCAGAATTTTGGATTAGTCCACACCTTTCTTTTTCATTGGCTAAATTTAGAGTAACCCTCCATCATAACAATGAAAACAAGAATGGGAACTGTTATCGTATGAAGATAAAAGAAAAACTCAATGAAGTGGTGATGTCTATTCACATTTCCTTAGCATATAATCCCAAAAGAAATGAGAGATGGTCATAGCGAAACATGACCCAAGAGAGCAAATGTGCAGGGCTACTCTATTTGTGAAAACTACACCCACACTCCTCAAATGTGACCTGTCCTGATACAATAGTTATGGACATTTGAGTATCTAAAGTCAAGATAAGCTTTTATTAACTGGCCCCAAATTAACTGAGCCACATATTGGGTGTTTCAAATTACTTAGATCAGCTTTTGATCATTATTTGGTTATTTAACATCCCAGCCTCATGACATGGATTTGCCAAAGACTCTAGATTAGAATTATTTCAATTTAGGATATCACATGAGTGAATCCTACCCATGAAAGCCTTATGGGGTTTTGTTATTTTTATTCTAAAGGGTTGAAGGGGAGTATAAAAAATAAAGATGGGCATGTCAGCAACCGAATACATACAGATCTAAGAAGAAATGGAAAAGGAACCAACTAAAGAGGTTGTTTCGAATTCTCTACTACTGCTGAATAAACTACACTTACAAAACTTTCAATTTAAGATCCCTAACTCTAACAAGTATATTTACAGAAAAACAAATCCCTCCCCAAAAAGAAAATGTCATTAGTTTTCTATGGAGTATAAGTAACCAAAGGCGATCCTCTGTGTTTTAAGGTTCGATTTCTGAATAAAAAGAGAACTGCATATTTGGAATGTCTCTGTATATTTATATAGCACTTCACATTTTTCCAAGTTCACATTCAATATTTTCTGAAATCTTTCTAACACTCCTGTGAAATTTGTTGAATGTCCCCACTTACTAGGCAAGACATTGGAAACATAGCATGCTCTCAATCACACAGTTTAAATATTAGATCAAGTCTTCTCCCACCATATTCACTCATTCAACAATTAGCATCCAACACCTACAGTGAGTGGGTTAGGAACTATTTTGGGCACCGAGAGGGTTACAGCAGTGAACAAACCATAATCAAACCTCCACACTCAGAACTAACATTTTGATGAACCTCACCATGTGTTTTATTTTTTGGCTTGGCTGGTAGAATGCCATTTATAACACCAAATGTTCAATGAAAATTAGGTTTTTTGTCCAACCTAAGAAACTACAAAAAACAAACATTCAGTGCTTAAAACTCATTTAAAAAAAAAAGTACTAAGCATTGGTAATTCAAAAAAATTGAGGTATAGGCCTCTGTCCTCAGATGCTTAATCTACCCAGAAAAGGGAATATATGTTAAAAATTAAATAAGAAGTTCTCAAGACAGGGTGACTTAATTTTGAAGGTTTAGGATCATCTTCAAAAAGAGGAAAACCAACCAAGATACTGAGCTTTGTGTAAGACTGCACATTTGAATAACTGCTCAGTGTTTTGGAAAAGATTCTTCTAGCTTTTATTACTTAATTTTATACCAACAGACTGCAGATTTAGAGATACCAAAAGATTTAATTTCCAGGGATTAGTTATTTCACTTTTAAACATTACTTTCTGTAAATTTTCCAAAAAAGCCATTTATTATCCAAAAAAGCCATTTACACTATTCAAATATATTAGGGAAGAGACCTAATATTTAAGCCTTTATTATATCTGCTTTACAACCATCTTTATTTAATAACTTATAACAACTCTACAAAACAAATACAAATGTAAAAGAAGCTGAGAAAAGTAACTTGTCTGTGCTGAATACAGGATAAAACCTTATAAATTATAAAATTTGAATATTAAAATATCAGTTTGGTAAAGAAAATAAGTTTGGGATATATAATAAAAAGTTTTAGATTCAAGTCAATTAAACTCCCCATGACAATTATGGGTATTAGATACATATTAAGTCATGTGAAGGAATATGCTATATATACCTTACACCAAAATAATTATCCTATTGTATCTTTAACAAAAACCAAAAAACATTTAACCAATTTGCAAAATTATAATTGTGAAGACGAAGTATTTCTTTTGGCAATATCTTAAAACAATTATAGTGGTCCGGGTATGGTGGCTCATACCTGTGATACTAGCATTCTGGGAGGCCGAGGCAGGAAGATTGCTTGAGCTCAGGAGTTCGAGACTAGCCTGAGCAAGAGTGAGACTCCATCTCTACCAAAAAGAAATTTAAAAAAACCCAGCCCAGTGTTGCAGCACGCACCTGTAGTCCCAGCTAGGGGGAAGCTTAGGCAGAAGAATCACTTAGAGCCCAGGAGTTGGAGGTTGCAGTGAGCTACAATGACGCCACTGCACTCCACCCAGGGCAGCAGAGTGAGACTGTCTCAACAAAAACAAACAAGGAAACTGAGCACCCCTCCTCACAACCTCTCAAAGAAAAAATAAATAAATAATTAAAAAAAAAAACAAAACCCAGTCATAATGTAGGTGCCATCTCCCTATAAAATTATACCTTACAACACACATCCCTTTCTTTGCCTCATTTTCTTTAGGAAAACAAACTTTCTTCAGAAGGGCAGGATTTTAATAAGCTTGTCCTAGCAACCTCAAGGCAAGGCTTGACTATATCCCATACATTTTCCCATAATTTACCAAGTTTGTTATCTAGATCCAGGGCCACAATGTTGTCAGAGCGTGAACGCTTTCTGGGGACCCTACCAAATCACGAAGGCAGTCAGGAAGAAGAGGAACAGAGGCCCTGCAAGAAGTTACAGTCCAAATGAGCTCATTAGCAATTGTCCAGTTAGAGACGGTTTGGGGAAAAATGCAGCCAAATGTACCTACAGAAACCAGCCTTGACAGAACCTCACTTAGATGCATTCCTAGGGATGTACTCCTTAAAAACGGAACGATGGCTACGTCACCACCATGGCTAACTTGCAGCCAAGAAAACAGCAGAGGCTAAGGACCTAGGGTGAAGAGGAAATAAGGAAGAAGGAAGAGGATATTAAAAACCAGCTCAGCCCAGATATACTCTGGCTCCTCATAACTATGTCCTACGAGAGAATTAATCTTTAATTTTTGAGGAATTTTCTTCTAAAAAAAAAATCAGGGTCAAGAAATAGGAACCAAGTATCTAAAATATTTGCTCTTATAAGCAGCATGTTATCTGGAGCCCCAGATGTTACATTCTGGGCTGTCATTACATTTAATGTTACATTAAAGAACCAGAGGGACAGAGGCTGAGAGGAGGAATGTAAAACAGGGTAACTTTGCCCTCCCTTCAAATCTCATCGCCCCTAGTTATGCCTGTGGATTTCTTAGTGAACAGTTTTTAAATTCTGTATATGTGGAGGGAGGTATACGACCTCAAAGGACTTTAATTAATCATTCTGCAACAAAATGCGTAAGACGTGTAAAAAATTGATTCTTTTAAAGTAAACATGCTTGTGAATGGAAAGCAATACCGCAAGCTGACACACTGATGCTGGCCATTTCCCTGAATGTGAGAGGTGGCCAGTAAGGAAAATGTTGCAAGAACCCCAACCAATCTTACATGATTCAACACCAAAACTGAAATTAAAACGGTAGTAA
This sequence comes from Avahi laniger, assembly GCA_963575035.1. Classification (NCBI taxonomy): domain Eukaryota; kingdom Metazoa; phylum Chordata; class Mammalia; order Primates; family Indriidae; genus Avahi; species Avahi laniger. The sequence goes on from CAUYSK010128475.1 coordinate 39,725, forward strand.
CTGTGGCATTGGGTTCAAAAAGAATTAAACATTCACTTATTTAGCAACAGCCTCCATCAAGTGTCAGGTTCCCTTCTGGCAGTCAGAGAACTGCTGATCAACAAAACAAAGTCCCTGCCCTTGGGCAATTTATATTCAAAGAAGGAAAATAACTCTAGGCTGAAAGAAAATGCTCAGTGATACCTTTTACTTCAAAATGCTGATTGTCCAAGAGAGAAATTAAGTCTTAAAAAAAAAAAGAAAATGCAGAGACTTATGGAATTTCTAAACTATGGAAAGCTCACATTATTCCAACTAAATATTTGTGCTATATCATGAATAAAATTTAGGTTAAAACCTTAATTTCTGATATCTATCGACTAACCAGCATTGAAAAAAGACTGCCTTAATTGGAAGCCAATAAGAATTTTTCAATATGGGGGATTAAATAGGAACTTCTCCCTATCTCTTGTAGAACCACACTAGAGTGACAGATAAACTCTTATAAGCCCATGAGGAAGACTGTATAGAAGAGACAACATCAGGCTAACAAGGGTCACAACATTTTAGAAATGAAAAACAAATACACATTCGGTAAGAGTCTTGGGTTTTGGCGTTCTCTGCTCCATGGGCCCACGGCAAGGGAAGCAAATGAGAACCTGGTAAGGTCCTGGAATTGCAGATACAAGGTACCCCAGCGGGTAGGAAGTTCTGTGGTTAAGCAGAAATTGAGGACCACTGAAAATCTACAGGAAAGCACTTGAGCCCTGGAGCTCCCACCCTGCCGGCTCAGGCAACTGCTCCTCCCCTGTTCTTATCAAAGACAGGTTTTATTACCTGAATAAACTGAAACAGCAGGCCACTAGATTTAACGGTATGAACACAAATAACAGTACCTTACAAAAAACAGGAGGATTAGGTGGAAACCTGTGCACTAGAGGGTAAAGGCTCAAAGAGGGCAGAGACTTAAACATCTGTACTGTTCACCGTTGTGTCCCTGTTACCTAGAATGGTGACTGGCACATAGAAGTTACTAAACATGCAGCAGAGGAGTTAAGATGAATTTTTTTAAACCTCCAAGAAAGTAGAACATAAAAAGGTCAGGGAGATAAAGCAGGAGAGAAAAATATAAAATGTGAACATCAATCCAGGAGATTCTGACCCACAGGAGTACATAAACAGAACAGAGAA
>CAUYSK010128476.1:0-19636 GCA_963575035.1 Avahi laniger
AATAATTTTCCCTTGTTTTCTTTGAGAGTCAATGACTTTATTAGAATATATTTGGATCCTTGAAATCAATTTGGTGAGAATTGAGTTTTTTGAGTCTTCTAGTCCATGAACATAATATAGTACTCTATTTATCTAGGTCTTTTCTATTTCTTTCATCAGTGTTTTATAGTTTTGGCATATAGAACTTGCATATATTTTGTTAGATTTATATCTAAATATTTTATAATATTTGGTGCTATTGTAAATGGTACTATTTTTTTTTTTTTTTTTGAGACAGAGTCTCACTCTGTTGCCCTAGCTAGAGTGAGTGCCATGGCGTTAGCCTAGCTCACAGCAACCTCAAACTCCTGGGCTTAAGTGATCCTACTGCCTCAGCCTCCCGAGAAGCTGGGACTACAGGCATGTGCCACCATGCCCGGCTAATTTCTTCTATATATTTTTAGTTGTCCAGATGATGTCTTTCTATTTTTTTAGTAGAGATGGTATCTCTCTCTTGCTCAGGCTGGTCTCAAACTCCTGAGCTCAAACAATCCTCCTGCCTCGGTCTCCCAGAGTGCTAGAATTACAGACATGAACCACCATACCTAGCCTGAAGGAATTTCCCTCCCCCTCCGCCCCCAAAATCTTTTATTCCTAGAATTCTGAGCATCTTTACCATGAATATATGTTTGATTTTTCCAAACGCTTTTTCTGCTCTTATTGAGATGAACATATAGTAATATTTTTTCCTCTTCAGTTTGTTGAAACAGGGAATTACAGTGATTTTTGAAGGTTGAACCAGACTTGCATATTTCAGAACAAACTAAACTTGGTAATGCTATAATATCATTTTTATACATTACTAAATTCATTTTGTTACTATTTTCATTAGGATTTTTGTATCTATGATTTCAGTCTATGGTTTTCTTTCTTTTAATATGCGTGTCTGCTTTTGGTATCATGGTAATTCTGACTTAGTAAAGAGATGGAAAGTGTTTATTCTTCTTTCATGTTGTGAAAGAGTTTGTGTACAGCTGGTATTATTCCTTCAATTTTTGGAAAATTTGCCAATAAAACATCGGTTTTGGGAGTTATTTGTTGATGATGTTATAAATTTTAATCATAAATTAAATTTATTTAATAATATAGGATTATTGACATTATCAATTTCTTCTTTAAGGAACTATTGTAGTTTGTATCTCTCAAAAACCCTTTCCATTTCGTTTAAGTTGTTGTATTTGTGATCATAAAGCTATCCATAATATTCCCTTATTAGTCTCCTATTATCTGTAAGATGTGTAGTGAATGAGGATGTTCCTTCTTTTATTTCCAATATTGGTATTTCTATTCTCTATTTTTCTTGTTCAGTCTGGCATAAAGTTCATGGATACTGTCAAAGGAACAGCTTTTGGTTTCATTGATTTTTTTCCCTATTTTTTTTAAATATATACAGCTTTGTACTCTTTATTATTTTCTTATTTTTGTTTTCTTAAGTATAGTTTACTTATTTTTCTATTTATTTGAGGGAGAATTTTAGATAACTGATTTGAGACATATTTCTTTTCTAATATAAAAATTTATGCTATAAATTTTCCTCTGAGCAATTCTTTAGCTGCATCCCATTAATTTTGACAAGTTGTATGTTCATTTCAGGACAATTTTAGCATTTCTAATTTTCTTTCGGACCACCCCATTGACACATTAGTTATTTAGAATATGCAAATTAAATTTTTGTTTAATTCCCAAATATTGGGTAATTTTCCTGTCTTTGATTTGCAGATTCATTCTATTGTGGTCAGAGAACATGCTTTAAATTTAGTTACATTTTTTTTCTTTTTTTCTTTTTCCTTTCAGTGGTATGTCTTGGTGAATATTTTATATGTACTTGAAAACAACACGTATGTTACTTTGAGGTGGAGTAACTTAATATCAATCACCTCATTTGTTGTGTACTTATTTATAGATATTGAGAGAGGAGTGTCGACGTCTCCAACTGTAAATATGCTTTCAGCTTTATAATTATTTGTTTCATGTAATTTGATGCTCTCTTGTTAGATGTATACATAATATTTTACCCCTTCTTTTTGAATGGAAACTTTTATCATTGTAGCTTTGAGTTTTGCCATGTAATTTCTGTATTAATTTTTATATAGAGATTGAAAACCTGTCACTACTTTTCCAAAATTCTCAGGAAAGGTTTTAAATGAATAAAATGACCAAGAATATTGTCTTGGTCATAGGCTGCCTTTATGTGAACTAGAGAAAAGATGTTCCCTCTCAAGGGGCACACATCTGTGGATACATATCTTGGTAAGAAGATAATTCCTTTATGTGAATTAGAAAAAGGCACCTCTTTTTCTCAGAATCCCTTTGCCATGCACACATCTTGGTGTGAAGTATCAGGCTAGATTTTTGCTGTGCTCATCCTTAATCTAGGTGCTTTAAAGAAACTCCACAGCCATACATAACCATATGCAGTGTTCCTGGTAATTACTTCCATTCTGGATATTGTAAAGTGTATATACTTCAATGCTATGTTGTCTGTGACAGACCTAGAATAGTGATACATTAAATATGAAAAGAAAAACTAAAAGGTCTTATGTGGAATAAAGCATAACATACATAATTCCGTGGCCACAAATGGAATAGAAATCCCAGAGAGATAGACAAATTCATGGGTGTGCGGTATTACCAGCATCCTGTGACAGTCAGGAAGTTACTCCTGCAGGGTCATAAGAAATAAGTGTTCCAAGTGGGATGATGGATGTGAGCCAGGCTCACTGAATGAATGCAGGGGTTTGGTTGGCAGTGCTCCCATCTCCCACCTGTGAAAAAAACTAGAAAAAATATTCTTCCAGTTGCTTTCTGGTTCTATATGTTACAGGAAATGACGAGCCTGAGGATATGAGGGGAAAAAGGCAGGATCACCAACAGGATCTGAAACTTATTTGCCCTTGGCTGAGTGACTTGATATTTGTAATACCTATAGTGTCATTGTATGGCAGAAAAGACCACACTTTTATTTTAAGATCTAGCCCTGGTCTGGGGATCTAAGGGTGAACTTCAGTGACCTCGCGGGAGTCTACCTCTAGCCTTTCTACTTGCCTCCAGATGTAGAGTAAAGTAGGCTTTTAGCTTCAGCCTATTCACTATCTTACAGCTTTATTTTGGGGACATTTGGGAAATTCTGAGCATGAGTGGTGTGTTAGGGATGATAATGGCATGACATTTATGTTGGGCAATATTCTACTTCTTAAGAGATAAATGCTAAAATATTTGGTGTTAAAGAGGCAACAATGTCTGCAACTTCCAGATGATTTAACAGAAAAACTTATTATCTTTTTATATCTCTCTATCTAATCTATTGTCTTCATCACCATCATCATGTACCTATCATCTATATATAAAGGCAAATCTAGAGGAAAGGATATAGATGTTTATTACAGTATTAGTGTTTAGATTTTAAAATTTTCAAAATAAAATCAATAAAATAATGCAAAATAGGACCTGTGAGGTAGGTGAACATTCTTCTTTTTGTTCACATTTTCTGGCCACAGCCCTACTTTCCAGGATAGTCAGGATTAAGGTCCCAGTAAATATAGTAACCTCCTTCTTTTCCTATTGACTCAGTGACATGAGAAGCCCAAAATGACCAGGTGTCAGTCTCAACCTCCAGTTTAAAGGAATGGCCATCATATCCCCTGGTGCAAGTATTCTCATTGGCATCTTCTCCACCAACAGAAGAGAAGAAGAAACACTTTTTGTATGAATTGTTTGGGCTTATGTTTAAAGAAGTCCTTGGAGTGGTGCAGTCTGACCATGGGAAGAACAACAACGTACATCAAGTGCTGATTTAAAGCCTATATCATGTCTTAAAAAATCAAGCCTTCAAGGTGGTACCACCCAGACTGCAGCTAAATATACCAGACTATAACCAAATATTCTACAGATCATCCAACATTTTCTAAGGCCAGCTATTGGTTGAATAATAGTGAGGATTTTATTGTCTCACTTCCTTTGATGAAAAATGAATTTCTATATCAGAAACCACGTTGCGTGGAACACTAAGACCATGAAATGGCAATTAGAATTCATGGGTGGTAGCACTGGCCAGGGCGTTGCAAGCATGAGAATCAAATACATAACCTGAGTGTCTGCTGAATGAAGATAAAGCACCGACATTTCCATAAAGGAAGATGTCCAGTGAAATAAAACTGCCACTGGCTGATGCTCTGCAGGAAAATGGGGCTCAGTGTTATCTCTGTTATTTGGCAGGTTGGCTAATGAACAATGGTGTAGTCAGATCTTCTTTCTGAGAGGAAATCGATATTTTTATTTCCATGTGTAATCTCCATTTGTACCTCCATGGCAATTTTGTACATTAGCCCATTGAGCAAGCACTGGGCTAGCTGGGGAACAAGGCAAATTGCCTGTAACAGAAGATGTTTTGCCATCTGATTGATAAGAGCCTCTACTGCCTCTTATCAATCAGATAAGATTGGATGCACTTGGTGAACATTTCATGAGACACAAATATCCGTACACACTGTGCCCACTCCAAAATCCTATCTACACTGTTCTCCAGACTCTGTGTCACCAATCCTCTAATCCTGTTCTTTCCATGTCCTTTGATATCTGAAACAACTGCTAGCCACTCCCCAAGAATTGATGTAATTGATGTAGATCTGTCTCCAGAGAACATTTATTCCAGATGAAGTGAGAGATCAGTTATATATCACTATTTCTGCTTACAAGAAATGTTTTCCTTCACTGTTATTTTTCAAGACACTACTGAGAAACTGTAATGCCACAGCTGTGCACCTCTGGCTGGCACCAGCAAATGATCATGAGGGCAGGAAGACATGTTGAAAGGCCATGGGTAATGATTGTGGCAAGATGTCAATGCAACAGAAGTAAGGGCCTTGTGAATCTTTAAATACCTGCTTATGCAATATGCCTGTGCTTCAAGATCAGCTTGAATTCAATCTTGTAAATACCATTTTCTTTTGATAACGGGGTGCTGTCGATCACATCCCAATTTATGAGTTGGTATTTCAGATAATATTCAGTTCGTAATAAGCATTTTAGTTTACACGATTATTTAGTATAACATTGTCTGCCATTTATTCTTTGTCAGGCGCAGAAGTATTCCAAGGGGTGATGAAAAAGGCTTTGAACACCATTGTTTTTGTTGAATCATAAAGGCTTAAGCGAAGGAGTAAGTTTCACTGAAAACTGAACTTGTTGCGGAATGTTTCTATTGTTAAGGAACTCTGGATTGGATTGGTAATTGGGTCAAAAATCACACTCAAATGTAATTCATGTTGCCTCCAAAATTCAAAGAGGTCCATCAAGACTCCTAAAAGTTGAAAGTGCACAGAGCAACAACTTATCTTTAATTATTTTGTTGTGGTAAAGTTCATATGACTTGAAATTCACCATTTTAACAATATTAAATTGTACAATTCAGTGGCATTTAGTGCATTCACATGTTGTGCAACCATCACGACTATCTAGTTCCAGAATATTTTATTAATATCTATCTCAGTGTTTCCTAATTTTCTTTATGATTTGTTTATTTGACCTATATGTTAAGAGTGTGTGGTTTAATGTTTATATATTTACAAATTTTCCATTTTTCCTTCTGATATTTATTTCTAGTTTCATTCCATTGTGGTGTTTAAAGATACTTTGTACTATTTAAATCTTTTTAAATTTATTGAGTCTTATTTTGTGGTCTCATCTGTGGTCTACTGGAGAATGTTCCATGTGTACTTGAGAAGAATAAGTATCTGCTGTTGTTGGGTGAAGTGTTATATTACACATATTTCTGTTAGGCCTAATTAGGCTTTAGTGTTCTTCAAATTCTGCATTTGCTTATTGATATTTTGTCTAGTTGTTCTATCCTTTATTAAGAGTAGGGTATTCAAGTCTTCAACTATTATTGTAGAATTATTTTTTCTCTTGTCAGTTCTGTCAATATTTTTCATATACATATATGAAAATGCATTTTCTTACATTCACAATGGAGGCCCTATTTTTAAGTATATATAAATTTTATAATTATTATATCTTCTTAATGAATTGACCCTTTAATCAATATATAATGTCTGTCTTTCTCTTATAATGACTTTTAACTTAAAGTCTATTTTGTTTGATATTTCTGTAGTCAGCCCAACTCTCTTTTCCTTACTATTTCCATGAAATTTCTTTTCTATCTTTCACTCTTAACCTATTTGTGTCTCTGAATCTAAAGTGAGAATTTTGTAGACAGAATATTATTAGATCATTTAAAAATTATTCTTCTAATCTCTGCCTTTTAATTGGAGTTTAATCTGCATGTATTTGAAGTAGTTACATATAAGAACTTACCTCTGCCATTTTTCTATTTGTTTTCTGCATATTTTATATCATTTTTATCCTTTATTTCCTTTATTACTGTTTTGTTTTGTGTTGACCTGATTTTTGATGTTGACCATTTTATTTCCTTTTCATTTCCTTTTATTTATTTATTTATCTATTTATTTATTTATTTTAGTTTTCTTCATAGTGATTACCCTGGATATTACAAATGACATACTAAATTTATAACAATTCAGGTTTGAATTGATATGAACTTAACTTCAATACTATACAATATACTGCTCCTATAAGGCATTATACTGTCCTATTTTGGTGTTTTTTTCACTGATTACATCTGTATACATTGCATGCCCAATAATGTAGATTTATAATTATTTTATGCATTTTTCTTTTAAATTACTTAGAAAATAAAAAGTGGAATCAGAAGCCAAAAATATAATAATATTGCCTTTTATTTTTGCCCATATAGTTACCTTTAATGAAGATCTTTAGTTCTTCATGTGGGTTAGAGTTACTGTTTATTGCCTTTTCATTTCGTATAGGGCCAGGTCTCCTGGTAATAGACTTCCTCAGTTTTTGTTTATCTACAAATTGTCTTAGTTTCTCCCTCATTTTTTGAAGGAGAGTTTTGCTAGATTTGGAATTCTTGGTTAATAGAGCTTTTTGTTTTTTGCTTATTTGTTTTTAATTTTGACTCTTTAGATATGTTGTCATCACACTGGCTTCTATCCTTCATGGTTTCTAATGATCAATTGGCTGATAATCTTATTGGGGACCGCTTGTACATCATGAGTCTCTTCTGTCTTGCTGCTCTCAAGATTTGCTCTTAGTCTTAGTCTTTGCACAGTTATAGTATGTTTTGGTGAAAATTGCTCTGTTTTTTTTTTTTTTGAGACAGGATCTTGCTTTTTTGCCTAGGCTAAAGTGCAGTGGGATCACCATAGCTCACTGCAACCTCAAACTCCTGGGCTCAAGTAATCCTCTTGCCTAAGCCTCCCTGGTAGCTGGAATTACAGACACATGCCACCACGCCCAGATAATTTTTAAATTTTTTGTAGAGATGAAGTCTTCCTGTTGCCTAGGCTGGTCTTGAACTCTTGGCCTCAAGTGATCTTCCTGCTTTGGCCTTCCAAAGTGCTAGGATTACAGGTGTGAGCCACTTTACCCAGCCCAACGTATGACTCTCTTGAGGTTTATCTTACTGGTGTTTGTTGAGTTTCATGGATGTGTAGATTCATGTCTTTCATCTAATTTTGAAGGCTTCTAGCCCATTATTTTTAAAAATATTCTTTCTATCCTTTTCACTGTCTTTCTTTTCCCTATGAGATGCCCATACATATTGATTTGCTTGATTGTACCTTATTGTTACCTTAGATCTGTTCACTTTTCCTTTTTCTTTTATTTATACTCTTTATATTGGATACTTTCTATTTTCTTATATTCAACTGTTTATTTATTCTATATGCTCAAATCTGCCTTTAAAAATCTCCCCTTCTAATGTTTTTTTCATTTCAGTTTTTGTAATTTTTTGCTCCAGAGTTTCTGTTGGGCTTTTGTTCATAATTTTTGTCTCTTTCTTGTTGTTTCTATTTTGTGAGAAAGTCTTCTCCTCACTTTTTTTGTCTTTGTCTATGATTTCTCTTAGCTCCTTGAATTTAGGTGTAGTCATAAAACACACCTTAGACAATGCAATATCGATGGAAGTTATGTATGTCAATTCCGGGTAAAAGCCTCCAAGATCCAGTGTTCAATGGAATGGGAAAAACTTCACGGAATATTGAATCAAGGTGTGTGGAGAACGCTGGACAAAGGGAATATGTCCAGGGAGCAGAATTGACTTATTTCTGGAACATTCTCCTCCTTCAAAGTAGTTGGATGGCAAAATGTCTACACAGTGTATTTCAGAATTTTATGTACCCCAATTTACTGTTCATATCTTACCTCTCTTTTTTAGAAATAATATTAATTTTGAGGTCATTTTGTTCCTATTCCTCCATTTTATATCAAGAATCTGTAGGCCAAAGTACATGTACATGTCTTTTTATTTCATAGTTATTTTTTTATCCCACTCCAAAACAAATGTCATGATATTTAATGGTGGGAATAGGCAACATTCTGATCGAGGAACAGTGCCCTGTAAAATGTGGGACCCAGGACTAAATGAGTTCTATACCTGAGGGCTTTTCCAGAGAAACTGGGTTGTCGGGCAGTTCATAAGTTTTCAACTCAAGAGGAGTCACTTTTGAATGTAATGTGGAAAGCCACAGATCATCTCCTAATGTAGAAATGACAGTGCATCATGCAGAGGCACTGCTCCTCAAACTCGATGCCATTACTGGATGGGACTTGTAGACTGTCTCCTTTCAGTTTACTTTAAAAACAGGAAGAAGAATGTTTCCAATATTGGAACTGTAAGGTTAGATTGTGGTACTTATTGTGGCTACTCACAATTATATTCCAGGTTCTTTCCTTTGGTGTATATGTTAGGATTGCCTTACCTTTATATGAGTGGAAATTATGTGTATCTTTTAGAAGTCACTGCATTATTCACTGTCATCCCATTTTCCTACCACAATGATTGTGAAAGTAAATGTTGAACTGAGCCTCTATCAAACTGAATCTCTGAATGATATGCATTGAATATTCAGTACAATCAAGAAATAAGTTTTTGTAGTGTTAAGACAATGAGGGTTGATTTATTTATTTATTACTTTTTATTTTAAATATGTGGTCTCACTATATGTTTTGAATTCCCGGAATTTCTTTTTAACAGTGTTTTAAGCAAGGTAATATTGGCATTTATACTACCTCTGGGAGAAATCTATTTTTCAATGAATGCAGCTAAATAAAACCCTCAGAAACAGAGAAGGTATAGTAAAAGAGCTGGTGGTGAGTATTGAATTTCTTAAAAAACAGAATTTAGAGTAAATATTTGTTGAAATTATGATTTTAGAAGAGAAAAACAAATGTTTGAAATTTTAATATAAAAATAAGAAAATAACTAAGAAGAAAAAAGAATAGCAAGAGTGTTAATATTTTGTAACAGGAAGGGAAATAATAATGTATAAATTAAAACATATTGCTAAAAATGACTATAATAGTTAAGATGATATCTCTTATGCTGATAGAACTTTCATGTAAAGTTTGGAAATTTCTTTGTTTTTAATTCAGTTCCTCTTTTGTTAATTTTCAATAAAGTAAAAAAAATTAAATTTATTATTATAATGACATATATTCTATACCCCAGGTTTTATAAAACCATTTTTCATCCATTCCTTAATCTATGCACCCATCCATATATCTGCTATCTGTATATCCATCCATTAGTATATCCTTCTATCTGTACACATTAGTGAGGTGACACCTCAAATGCTATTCATAGTAAGGTAACTCTAGTAATTTGTAGGTAATAGGATTTGTGGTGACATTTTTTGTATACTTTGTACTTTTTTTGTATTGAATGCCTTATTTCTATCATTTTTTTCAAAGCTTAAAATCTTAAATCTGAAAAAAAGGACAAATTTCTTGAACTGAATTACCTTACATAAGTAACAAAAAAATCAAAAGTTCCTGTCATGTTTGAGTTCACATCAAAATTCTTTTCTCTTCTCTTCTATAATTTTAAAATACTGGGAAAAAAAAACTTTGAGAGCAAATAATAAGATCTGTTGGATAGGGATCAGATCCAGTGTTTTAATGGTTTGATAGATTACATGGAAATAATATGCAAACAAGAGGCAGGGGAGGAGTGTAATCACATATTTGCTTGAAACCACATAATAACTCAGCCCTTGAAAATAACTATTCTCTAAGGCTTCAAGTTCTCTTTACTTCACACCTAATTTCTCAATGAATACATCCATATTTTGAATCATTGAATTTGGGAAATCGAATTATTACTAGTCTGGTGATTAAATTGCTCTATCCATCTGCTAGAATATTGTCATTATTCTTTGAGCCTTGCTTTATAACAGAAATTATAAATCACTTTTATCAAATTCAGTCAGTGATTGTACACAATCTTTTAAGAAAAAAATGAATGCTTGGACTGGATTTTTTTTTCTTAAAAGCAAAATAAAATATGAAATGTAATATAATCAAATTGAAATTGAAGTACATTTTCAGAGATGGTGGTGTCCAATGATGTCTCCAAGTAACTACACTTTTTATTGTATGTTCTTTTGGTTGAGATTGAATCCAGAGAGATTTCTGGCCTAGTGGATGACCACACACTGGTAAGATTGTGATGTTTGTTTAATTAGTGTGACTCAGTCTACTCCCAGAATAATTTTTATGCTTTAGCTGTACGTGCCAAGCTTTTTTATTCACTAAGAATTGTGGTTATTTTAGGATAGACTATTTATTCCTTAAATCACAGAACAATTGTGGTTATCCTCTAAAATAAAAGTTTGATTTTTAAGTCATTTTTATGATATTCTAAGGAGTTGATGAGACTGAAATAAAGAAGATATGGTAAATCTCTATTAGAACCTCATTCTCATTTGCTTGATACATCATTTTAAAAATAAAATGAAAAGCAATCTCATCATATAACCAGCCTTCCACTTTCTTGTTACTGTAAAGTGAACTGAACTTTAACTATTTTTAAAATTATTTGTCCATTTAACAAATATTATTTTAATGCCTCCTATTTACATGAAGTGACATGGAGGTGCCACAGATATATTTTTTTCCCTCAAAGCATTTATATCTGGCAGTGTTCCTCCATGTAAATAGCACAAACATGCTTACTGCAGGCTTCCACAGTATTCTGTACATTCTTTTGGAGAGTTTATTAACTGTTTAGCATATACTTATTTTTTAAATAATTTGTTAAATGTCCACCTTTATTGCTGGTCTCTAAACTCAATGTGGATGGGAACAGCGTCCCAATACAGCTGTATTGCTAATGTCTAACGGAGTGATTAGCACATCACCAACACTCTATAGATTCTTGACTGACTCATGCAGATTGTGGGAATTGTTACACAGGGGAAGTACAATCTAAAGAAAGGTTATTAAGGAAGTATAGATTACTGTGTGGAATGTGTGCTCATTTGGAAAAGTGGTTCACATTTGGATGCATTGAAATTGGGAGAGAGAGAAAGGATAGACCAAGAAAGAATAGCATGTTCAATGTTTTGAGGCAATTGAGAAGGAATGAATATTTATGAAATGGTGGATTACTCAGGCCCACTAGAACCCAAGTTAGATGTCAGGAAGGGGCAGAGGGACACAGCAGCACATTGAAAGGACACCTGAGTCAGATTAGTAGAATCCGAATAGCTGGACTAAGAAATTTTCATTTAATGAAATGTTGAGAAAATTTGGGCAGAATTGTATAATTTTGATTAAATGGCTACGATACATGACATTTTAATTGTATATTTATTGGCCCAATTTTTTAAAAACTTTTTTTAATGGTAGAAAACTTTTTTAAGGGCAGAAATTATACATTTTTGTCTTCGTAATCACAGTAACTTGCATAATTCCTAGCATGTTTTGGGTATTGGGCATGTATTTTTGATTACATGGTCATTTGAATTTGTTAAGTGATACTATATTCTGAAAGGTATGAAGCGATTCTTGTTTTGGACTATATAGGTAGATAAGATGTAGGTAACTAAGAAGATAGATAGGAAGATAATAATTTAATGGTCCTTAGACGGATAAGTTAAAACAAATATGTACACATGAACACAAAAACACTCAACCAATACACACACCTAAACTTATGCATATACACAGGTATACAAACAGATGTACCCAAACAAATACACATTTTCACATACAAATACATACATACACAAACACACACAGACATACACACATATATGTGTGAGAGACAATAGGTAAAATATTAGAATCATGCTACAGAAAATAGACAAAGCTCACAGAATTACCAAGGAAGTATCAGGAGGGCAGACGAATAACAGATGGAAGAGGATTTTGAAACAACAAATTAAAGAATAAAGAATTTAGTCTCCGTGAAGAAGGGTTCACTCTAAGTAGATTATCATGTTGCAGGCAGATTTCCCAAACTCATATTGTACATTGCCAAAAACTTACTTACACATATTAGCTACACTAGAATCTGAGTCTGAGGATGGGTGGCATATAATGTTTACCAACTATTACAATGTTCCCTTTTTTCTTTTACAGAATCCAAATGCTTGTTTTAAAGAAAATGGAAAAATAAAGGAAAACAGAAGAAATAAAGTCCGTTACTACAATCCAAAATTAAATATACTAACATTTTGGGTTTTTTTTTCTTTTTTTTCATTCAAACTTTTAAATCTATAGAGCAGGTGTTTATCCCAATTTGTGGAGCAGTACTCTCTGAGGCAGACGGCTGGAGAGGCCGTGTCCACTTTGGGTGTCAGGACTGTCACACGGCGCCGGGCAGGAGGCGAGGGAGACAGAGCCCATGGCAGGCAGCGAGCGGGGCCGACGTCCTCCGAGTCCCAGCCGCTGAAGTGTCCGCCTGTGGCTGGGAGGCCCACCTGCAGCCAGGAGGCGGCGGCGGCGCGGGAGCTGGCAGCTGAGGGGACGCTGCAGGCTGGGTGGCGGAGCCCGCGGCCGCCGCGCCTCGGGAAGGGCCCGACCTTCACCTTCTCCTCCCGAGGACGCGAGGAGCCGCCGCAGCCTCGGCCCCTAGCCCCGGCACTGCCCCCCACGCAGGCGGGGGCCCTACGCGGTCGCCCCAGAGCCGGGGCTGGGAGGTGCGGGTCTCGCTGGACCACGACACGGAGGACGCGCTTGTCCAGTCGTCCCGCCTAGGGCAGAAGCACTTTACTTCTCTGGGGTCCTCATGGATCTGTCCCCCAAAAAACTATGTAACGTTTGGTGCCATAGCCTACTTTTGGTGGGAAAAAATATACAGCCATTCCGGTGAAGCAGTTTGGGCCCAAGGTACCGCTGTGATAGTATTTCCCAAATGAGAATATGGGGATAAACTGGCAGCCATGAAACTTCAAAGTGAAACATTCCAAAAAGGGGCAGAAGTCAAGCGCAAAGTGAATGGTGCTGTTCCCATGGATGGCCCTTCTGTCCTGCCCCCCGAGCGGAGCTCGCCTGAAAGCCTGTGGACTTCAGAACCACCGCCTCTCTCTCATGAAGAGGAGCACCTCACCCTCCCTTTATTTGCCAGAAATACGTCTCACCAATCAATCAATGCCTCAGCTAACTCCTCGGAAAATTAGTGATCCAAGCAAAATATATCTAGGAAAGAACCCACTTCAATAATGAATGCTATTAAACTACAACCTACGCAAGTCCTGTGTAATAAATGTAAGAACAACGCTGTTGCTGAGAAAAAGGAAATTAGAAAAGGTAGTGGAAGTGGCTCTTCTCAATATGAAGATGAAAACTGAAGACATGAAAGTGTAACTACTGCTAACAAAATACTGAAAACTGGTCATAAAGTGGATGGGAAAAAACAAAATGAAAACCAGAAAAGAAATGCTATGGTTAAGATTTCAAATATTGCTCATAGTAGAAGCAGAGTAGTAAAAGTTTCTACTCAGGCAAATACATCAAAAGCTTAGTTAAGTACTAAAAAACCTCCAGAGGAAGAACATGGATCATGCAAAAACTCGGAAAATGTTAAAAATTGCCAAAGAAAAGGTACAAAAGGAGAAAAGTGATGCCTGTGTTTCCAAGGAGGCACATTCAAAAGTCCATTTCTCCCTGTGGATATCAGAATCCTAGCTCATGTTCCCTTCCACTCTGGTTTATTTAAAACCACGAAAGTATAGAAATGAAGAAAATGACTCTTCTTTGAAGACAAGACTTGAGAAAATGTGGAGTGGCAAGACAGCCCCCAACCCAGTCTCACTCCATCTTTACCCACTCAGCAGGTGAGGCCGCTTCAGAAAACCAAGAGTCCCTCAAAAGGCCAGGAAGAGGCCAGCAGGGAGGTATGGGATGCGAATGAAGCACATGTGCCTGGTGAGCAGGATGAACCACGCACATTGGGCAAAAGGGGCAGCAAAAGCAATATCTCTGGTCACATGACCCTAAACCAAAAGAAATCTGACTCTTCCAGTGCTTCAGTATGTAGCATTGATAATGCAGAAATTTGAAATCTTCCAACTCCGAGTGTAGCTCTTTTGAAAGCTTTAATTTTCCTCCAGGCAGTATGTTTGAACCTTGTACCTCCTCTTTTTCCTTCTCTTCAAAAGAAGAGAAAAATTCAGTAATTCCTTGAAAATGAAAAGTCTTTTTCAAAACCGTCTCCAAATATGTCACACCAGATGTCAGGACCATATGTGTAGGGGACATTGTTTGGGCCAAGATATGGCTTCTCTTGGTGCCAGCCCATATTCTTACTATAACTGTGAGCCAGAAGGATAACAGCCTCTTAGTCCTGCAATAGGCCTGGATTTCCGACATTTTTCCTTGTTCTTTTGCAACTCTGCCCCTTTTTAAAAAACTTCCTGTCACATTTGTGTGAGAAGAGAAAGGGCCTATATTATGAGGCTACCTCAGAGGCAGCTACGGCTAGCAAGCAGATGAACAGTGAAGTACAGGCCCTGTAGACACAGTTTGAGAGGTGATCATGGACAGTAAAGTAGGCAAGAACCATTGAAAATCACCACAGATTTTCCAGTCTAGTTAGGAATATTTTCCACAAAATAGCTTGCCCAAATTGGAGAGAAATATTTCACTCAGTTGCCTATTTTTTAATACTTACCTTATAGCCATTTTTTGACTGAGAAGCTTAAACTCAACATGCAATCATATTTTGTCCTAAGGAAGTGAGATTTTAGCAATATTGTTTCTTTTGAAGTCTAAAATCATTCCAATGCATGGAGCCATAGCCTCAACTGAAACTGAACTATTGGACTATTAATTGCCATTTGTACCTAACAGGGTATGTATATGTGTGTGTGTGTGTGTGTGTGTGTGTGTGTGTGTGTGTAAAAATATGACCTGTCACTATGTGACACATGTTGCATATTTGGGGTTATAGTAAGGGCTTGTGAGCTGGGGTAATAGTGTAGATATTTAATTATTATTTATTTTTAAATTAATGAATACTTAGTCTTTCTATATGCAGAATGGTGTAAAAGTTTGAAATTTAGATGTTTGATACACTGAGATGCTTGCTATTCAGTTACAGACTAGGAAAATAGCCTGGTATTTGGAATTAAAACTGTCAAGACTGGATAGTTTTGAGTCATAGGCCTTTTTTTGTTCAAAACTTTCAAGCTTCTTGTTTGGGCGTTTTGATAGTTTTGGTTTTGGATATGCAGATAGTTGACTGCTAAATTTGGTTGGATTTATCCTGACTGCCTGTTCCTAAATTCTTAGGATGTATTCCAGTAAATTATACTTTGTGAATTCATTGTTATAGGCATAATTGTTGCATTTGGATGTACCTGATTTTATGATTTTTAAAAATATTTCTGTTTAAGGTGTCTGTTTGCAAGTGAGAAAATGAGAAAACATAATTGCAAAAGATAACAAGATGGCAGACTAGAGGCAGCCAGCACTCACTGCTCTCAAGGAGAGGACCAATAGTTGCAGGAACATGTTTGCCTATGCATGGATTTTCTTAGAGAAAGCATTGTGAATCATCAGAGAAGCAACTGGAGATGCCCAAAGATAGGGAGAGGGAGGAAGGGTGATCTGCTCTGCAAGATTGGAAGGTACTTGGGGCAAGCACCCACACATAGGGAAAAGTCAGGGGAGAGAACCCTGAGATTCCACACTCCCTCCACAGACACTGTAACCTGAGATGTGAGGGGACCTCCTCCCCACCATGGCAGGCCTCCAAACTGATGAGGGAACTGCTTGGAGACTGTGTAGCAGAATTGTACTGGAGATCAGGAACAGCCAGAATCCTATGGCTTCTAATCCCAAGTCACTGCGACTGACACCATTCTGGGCTCTCAGCCAAAGAACATCCAGTCTACATAGGGTTGACCCCACTATAACCACCTCCCAATTGTCACTGCCAGGGTGGGGAGGAACTGGGGAGGGTAGGCACTCTTATGCACACCATTGCTGGGTGCCCTGCTTCTCCCCCCACCAGTGAGGCATGCAAGGAGAACAGGTACCCAAGGCTCACAGAATCTTTCATTGCCATCATGACAGCACCACTGCTGTCACCTGTGTAGCACCACAACAGCCGCCACAGCCAGACCTGAGTGGAGGGAGAGCCACAGCCACTGTCACTCACTAACAGTGCACCATGCATTTCCTGGTCCTGTCAGCTGTGGGCCACCCAGATGCTGTAGCCCAACAAGCTGTTCAGCCACCAGCCATGGTCCTGTGACCCACCCAACCTCCATTATCCCAAGCACTGCATGCCCTAATGGTCCTGCATGCCATACCCTGATGGCCCCACATGCTTTAGCAGTCCTGCTTGTGCCACATGCCACACAGCTGCCATGACACCACTCCGCACTCACCCCCATAGACCCGCTCACTGGGAGCCATCACCCACCACATGCCGTGACTGCCTCTGGACCTGGGTGGAGCAAAGGCCCACAGCCCTCAAACCCATGGACATTGTTTAAATAGCCTAACCCAGCCATCACCACCACTGCAACAGGGAGACCTGGGCAGAGCAAAAATCCCATGGAGAGGGACTCACCCCCACCCCTGCCCAAATACAACCCACACATATGCTCTCCCCAAGAAACCCATCTAACTCACAAAGACTCTAAAGGACTGAAAATAAGGAATGGAAAAATATATTTCATGCAAATGGAAATCAAAATCAAGCAGCAGTAGCTATTCTCATATCAAATAAAGTGAACTTTAAATCAACGATGGTAAAAAAAAAAGGGCTGGACGCAGTGGCTCACGCCTGTAATCCTAGCTCTCTGGGAGGCCGAGGCGGGAGGATTGTTTGAGCTCAGGAGTTTGAAACCAGACTGAGCAAGAGCGAGACCCCCTCTCTACCAAAAATAGAAAGAAATTAATCAGACAGCTAAAAATATACAGAAAAAATTAGCCAGGCATGGTAGTGCATGCCTGTAGTCCCAGACTCTTGGGAGGCTGAGGCAGTAGGATTGCTTGAGCACAGGAGTCTGATGTTGTTGTGAGCTAGGCTGACACCACGACACTCACTCTAGCCAGGGCAGCAAAGTGAGACTCTGTTTCAAAAAAAAAAAAAAAAAAAAGACAAAAATGGTCATTACATAAAGGTAAAGGGAGCTATTCAGCAAGAAGATATAACAATCCCAAATATATGTGCATCTAACACAGGGGATCCCAGATTCATAAAACAAATTCTACCAGATCTAAGCAAAGAAATAAACAACAACATCATAATAACTAGAGATTTCAACACTCCACTGACAGAATTGTACAAAACATCAAGACAGAAAATACAAAAAGTAACACCGAACTTAATCAGGACTCTAGAACAAATGGACCTAAAAGACATTTACAGAGCATTCTACCCAAAAAATACAGAATATACATTCTTCTCATCAGCTCATGGGACCTATTCCAAGAGAAATCGCATCTTAGGCCACAAAACAAGTCTCAGCAAATTCCGAAAAAGTAAAACCATACCATGTGTCTTCTCAGACAACAGTGGAATAAAACTAGAACTAGAAATCAATTCCAAGAGAAACTCTAAAATCTACATAGTCATGAAAATTAAAGAACCTGCTACTGAACAATGCTTCAATCAATGACAAAATTGAGATGGAAATCAAAAGATTTTATTAACTGAATAACAAAGAGCACACAAGCTTCCAAAATCTATGAGATGCAAAAAAAGCAGTGCTACGGGGAAAGTTCATAGCCTTAAATGCTTACATCAAAAAGACAAAAAGATCACAAATTAACCACCTCATGTCACACCTCAAGGAACTAGAAAAAGAAGAGCAAACCAAACCCAAGGTAGCAGAAGAAAAGAGATAACAAAGCTCAGAGAAAAACTAAATGAAATGGAAACTGTAAAAAAAATACAAATGATCAACTAAACAAAAAGTTGGCCCATTGAAAAGATAAACAAAATCAGTAGACCACTAGCAAGATTAACCAGAAATAAAGAAAAAGGTACTCAAATAAGCTCGATCAGAAATGACAAAGGAGAGATATTGCAATTGATACCACAGAAATACAAATATCATATAGGACTACTATGAAAATCTCTTGGCACAAAAACTAGAAAACTTACAGGAAATGGATAAATTTT
Source organism: Avahi laniger (assembly GCA_963575035.1). Taxonomy (NCBI): domain Eukaryota; kingdom Metazoa; phylum Chordata; class Mammalia; order Primates; family Indriidae; genus Avahi; species Avahi laniger. Next base: position 18,506 of record CAUYSK010128476.1, read on the forward strand.
TGTAAATACACAACTCCCAGGCCTGAATCAGTAATAAATAGAAAGCCTGAACAGACCAATAACAAGCAGAGAGATTGAAGCAGTAACAGAAATTCTCCCAACAACAACAACTACAAAAAAAAAAAAAACAAAACCCAGGTCAGACAAAGTCATACCAAAATTCTACCAGACTTGCTAAGAAGAACTGAAACCCATTCCGGAACCCATATCAAGAAGGAGGGAATGCTCTCTAACTCATTCTATGAAGTCAGTATCACCTTGATATAGAAGCCAGGAAAGGAAACAAAAGAAAGACAAACTGCAGAGTAATATGACTTATGAACATAGATGCAAAAATCCTCAACAAAATACTAGCAAATGAAATTTAATGGAACATAAAAAGATAATTCACCATGATCAAATCAGTTTCATCTCAGGAATGTAAGGAGGATTCAACATATGAAATCAATAAACGTGATTCACCAAATATAGAGGTAAAAACAAAGACCATGTGATCATGTCAATAGTTGCAGAAAAAGCATTCGATAAAATCCAATACCCTTCATGATAAAAACCCTAAAAAAATTAGGCATAGAAGGAATGTACCTCAAAATAATAAAAGCCATTTATAACAAACCCACACGAACATCATACTAGATGGGGAAAAGTTCAAAACATTCCCCCTAAGAACTGGAACAAGACTAGGGTGCCCATTGTTACCACTTCTATTCAACATATTACTGGAAGTCCTAGCCAGAGCAATTAAGCAAGAGAAACAAATAAAAAGCATCCAAATTGGAAATGAGGAGGTCAAACTATCCTGTTTGCCAATGATATGATCTTTTATCTAGAAAACCCTAAAGGCTCCACTAAAAGATACCTAGAATTGATAAACAAATTCAGCAAAGTCTAAGGCTACAAAATCAATGTACAGAAATCACTAGCATTTCTATATGCTAACAGTCAAGCTGAGAGTGAAATCAGGAACTCAATACCATTTACAATAGCTGCAAGAAAATAAAATACCTAGAAATATACTTAACCAAGGAGATGAAAGATCTATTCAACCTTAAAAATGAGGTAGATCTTGCCATTTTTGATGGCATCAGTGATTGTAGAGGACATTATGCTATGTGAAATAAGCCAAACACA
>CAUYSK010128484.1:0-46280 GCA_963575035.1 Avahi laniger
AAAAAGTATAAAACTTGACAAAAACCCGGAAGAGGTGCTCAGACTTTGGGAGGCTTGACCTCAATCTGGGCCGCCAGCAATAAAACTTTCTGACTCTCCAGCTCTCTGCATGCCGCTCGGTTATTCCCTTGGGACTGGTCACTGACACTTGCTGTAACACTATGTCAGGTGACGATAATAGTCTATACTTGTATGGCCCTTTGTAGTTTATAATAGTGCCTATGGACCGGGCGCGGTGGCTCACGCCTGTAATCCTAGCACTCTGGGAGGCCGAGGTGGGCGGATCATTCTGAGGTCAGGAGTTCGAGACCAGCTTGAGCAAGAGCAAGACCCCGTCTCTACCAAAAAATGGAAAGAAATTAATTGGACAGCTAAAAATATATATAGAAAAAAAAAATTAGCCGGGCATGGTGGCGCATGCCTGTAGTCCCAGCTACTTGGGAGGCTGAGACCGGAGGATTGCTGGAGCCCAGGAGTTTGAGGTTGCTGTGAGCTAGGCTGACGCCACGGCACTCACCCCAGGCAAGCGAGTGAGACTCTGTCTCAAAAAAAAAAAAAAAAAAAAATAGTGCCTATGAAGTAAAATATGTCAAATAGTGCATTGTCATTTTCATAATTTTCCATTTTCTGATACAATTTCAAAACCTGTTCATCTTATTAAGTAGGGAGAAGAGATCCTACATTTTAAAGATATATGCTTATTTTAAAACTCTGTGCTGTGAAATAAGCTTGGTAAAATTCTACGCTGCAGTTTATTGACCTTATTTTTTTCTGCTGAGAGAATGACAGTTTTTGAGTCTGTGGTCCTGAGCTGAGAGTCTAGTGAGGAGAGGAAGTGCCGGTTTTGCACTTACTTTTCTGCAACATTTTGTCTCTTGTTACCAGCTGAGGAAGTAAATTTGGCTAATTAAGGGAAACCCAAAACAATATTGATGCATATCTCTAGGAATAATGGTTGCAAGTTCTGTAAAAATGCCTCTCTACCTCTCATGTGGTCAGTAGGGAAACGGCTCATGGAAAATGAGAGAATACCTGAGCAGCTGGCTGCAGACCCGAGTTCCTCGCCCACGTGTGTGGCTTGGCTTAGTCTTTGCACTTGGTAATGGGATCGTTATTTCTGTGTTAGATGGATTTCACAATGTCATGTTATTTCAACCTAAGCTGGTCCCCAGGAAACACAACTATTTGCCCTTTTCTTCTTACCTGGACTGAAAGCGGAGTGCTATCTTCTCCCAGGCAGGGCAGAGCCTCTCCAAATAGGGCCTCCCTTATTTTTTAGAAACCTGTGAACTTCACTAGTTTTTCCTCTTTATGGGTATAAGCATAACTTTTTTTTGGTGTATATATTTCTGTAGTTTTAAATTTTCTACATTGAAACATATCGTTTCATATTGGGGAAAAATTAATGTGATCTAAGAAGAAATGAAAATATATCCTTTATACTGTCTCTATCTTTTGGGACTGGGGCACCATGTCATGGAAATTATGGGTGCCTTTAGATAAGTATTAACTATTCTTATGTAATATGATCGACACTTGGCGTGGCTTGTTAACACACTTTGGAAGAAGCAGAAGCTTTTAATTGTGTCTGAATGTACATCGACAGCCGGGATCACTAGACTGTCAGAGAAGAAAGTCCCTGGTAAGTTGTATGACAGGTCCTCAGATAATGTCGTTTTATTGTAACATCGATGAGAAAATGATCCCTGGCCAGGGCCACTGTTTGTGTGGAGTTTGCATACTCTCTCTGAATCTGCGTGGGTTTTCTCCAGGTACTCTGGTTGCCTCCCGCATCCCAAACTGTGAGTGCTGGATGACTTGGCCTGCCGCATGGTCCCAGTGTGAGTGGGTGCGGTGTGTGTGAGCGTGCGCTGGGACCAGATGGTGTCCTGTCCAGGGTAGGCGCCTGCATGGGGCCCTGAGCTGCGGGGACAGGCTCTGGCCACCCTCGACCCCGAACTGGAATAAGTGGGTAAATACTTATATTACTTGATTTTATTAATCTTCCTTAAATACATGTGCACATATTTCACATTTATTTCAGTGTCTAATAGCAGAAGTGTTCTGGTCTTTATTGAGAAGTTTGGTGATGATTTGTGACCAGAAATATTGCTGTAAGAACTTAACTCTTATTTGTATCAATTGTCCTATGGCAAAATTGGTTTTCGTTACACATCGTTTTGCTTAAAGTTGCAGTTTCCAAGAACCTATCGATGACGTTAAGTGAGGACTTGCTGTATTTTAGAAGTTTGGAAGGTAGTATGATATAATTGAAGGAGAGTGGCCATGAATCCAACAGCCTTCTGTCAGAGCCCAGATGTGTGACCCAGTGCTTGGACAGTTTTCGTGAGGAGCAAACGAGTTGTGTGTGCGAAGTCTGGCCCTGGGGCGCTCGGTAACCTTTCCTTCTTTCGTCTGCTCCCCGTCCGTTGCCCGAGATGAGGGTGGATTGAGACAGGAGACCCAGTGAGTGGCTTGTAGAGCCTTTCCTTTGAAGAGGTTGACCCGTCCCGAGGCCCTTACCACGTGTTATTATTATCATTATTATTCTCAGTGAACAAATCAGTGCCGAGGTCGTGGGCCCTTGGGTGGAAGTGCAATCAAAGGTGTGCCCTTGCTTCCTCCTCTCTTCCTAAGCATGTATCAGCCCGATTTAGGAGACATTTCCAAGCAGAAGGTTTTCGGATTGGCTGGGAGCACACCAGATGAGTAGCTGTGAGTCTCTGACACACTCAGGCTACCCCCGAAATAGACCACATGAAGAAAGAAATAAATGCCTGAGCCGTGCAGCGCTCGGCGATTCGGGGACTTTTGCCTGGCCGGGCAACACGGTGACGGAACAGAACGCCTGTCCTCTCCTCTGGAGATCTCAGCTCTGGTCCCAGTTCAAACATCGACTTACTCGGCGTGACTTCAATGCCGTCTGCCTCATCCGTCAAAGGCTGGGTTAGAGAAAATAATCTCTGTGTTCTGTTATTCATTGTGTTGTTAGCTACAAATCATACAGCCTCAAAATCTTAACTGCGAGGCTTTCTTGCTGTAGGGAGCCACTGTCTCTGGTCCTGGCTGGCCAGTCGGGTAGCACGGTCTGCGGGATTGATGCACACTGAGTTGCAAAATCTTATTACTGTTATTCCTGTTACCCCTTATTATGGGGGTACCTTCCAGAGCGAGACTCAAACATGAGCAAGTATTGATGTCTGCTGTAGAACGTTCCCATGACTGTTTGGAGACACACTGGCTGTTTGATCTTAACGGCTTGAGTAAAAGAAAGGGAGAGGAGCTCTATCATTCCATCTGACGAGATTCCTCCATCAAGCACAGAGCTTGCTTCTCTTTCCTCCTCACTTCAATGGGGTAGATTCCTTCAAAGTTTGAGTCCTTTTTGCAACATAGTTTTATGTCCCCTGAGCACCTTAGCTGTATATTATTTAAGGGTACATTTTTATATGAAAATAATGGGATGCTAGGAAGAGAAAATAAACGGGGTTCCATAGAATCATGTAGCTGTCTGCATGATGTCGAGACGAGCTGATGGACGTGCCGGTCATCGTCACAGAGGGAAATGTAGTTGTCAGCTGTGTTTTGGAGACCTTCCCAGACGCTGGCGTGGTAGACGGTGCTCCGGTTTAGTGACTTGCCTTCAAGTTCCGGCGCAGAGTTCTCCCCACTTTTCCTCACTCGGTGGAACCAATTTGAACGCCGGAAGTTCTTTTACGTATCCTTCGGTAAGGTGCACATCGCAGAGGCCTTTTTTCTACTTCTGGGTTTTTTGGTTTTGCACTTTTTGGGGGACAGAATTTGACAAATTTGCATACTTTTTTATGCTGACAGATCTCACACTTTGACCTGTTCTTTTTTAGTGTTCACTGCTTGTCTCAGATTGGAATCTCAGCTAACCTCATCCCTAGAATCTCGGTCAAATGCCACTCTTTCAGGGGAATGCTGACAGCCTGTGCTGGTTAGAATGGATCTCCTGCTGTATGGCACCTGCCCTACTGCTTTCTAAATTGTCTGCCATCCCAGCTAAACCATAGACTGGGCGAGGATCTGGTCTGTCCTGTGTGTTGTTTTAATCCTCAGTTCTTGGCACACTAGCTACCCGAGGTATTGCATCATTCACTGAAAGGAATTGAATTTTATTCTCTTTTATCTCACTTCGTTTCTAATTCTTTGCAACTAAGGCAAGCCATAGAGATATCTGAAGGGAGAAGAATGCGAAGGGAGAAGAATGAACTCAGATTGGGTTTTTTAAATTATATTTCGACACAAGTTGTTCTGAGTTTCACAGATGTATTCTCTTTCTGGGTAGAAGCTTGCCTATGGGCCCAGGGGGCCACTTGCAGAAAGGTAAGTGGCTTTAAAATTTTTTTTCTTTATTTTTATTTTTTATTTCAAAATATTAAGGGGGTACAAATATTTTTGTTACATGATTACCTTTTATTTTAATATAATGCTTAAGTTGGGACTGTTAGCGTGCCCATCACCCAGGTAGTATTCATTGTACCTGACAGGTGCACCTGGGAGTCCACTCCTTCCTTCACCCTTATGACCCAGAGCCGCCTCCTCTCACAGCTCACCCCACCGCCTAGCGTGGCACGTTCTAGAACCCAGGGTCTGCCCTGTATTCCTGCGGTTCCCATACCACTCAGCATTGGCCGAGTGCTTCCTGTTTTCCTGTTTAACTTTCAGTTCAGATGGTTAGCTTCTTGAGGGCAGAGATCAGGAGTGGCTTCTGTTTCCGTCTGTGCCGGTTAGCACAGAGCCGTGTGGCTGTTTAGCAGAGCTGTCCATGATGATGAAAGTGGACCAGAGGACTCCCCCTGGTGAAATTTGAGCAGACTCTGCCTCCGGGAATGCGGGACCTTAGCTAGAAATTATTGAACGCAAGGTATGAGGCAAAGGGATGGATTTAGGTCAGCACAAGAAAGCAGTGCTGTGACTTCCTAGTGGATACAGGCATCTCTAAAATATGGAACATTGCTTGGGTCTGCTACGGAACATTGCTTGGGTGTTTGAAAAAAATAGTGCCTTTTTTTGGAATCGTTCTTCATTGTCTTTCATACTGATTGTCCAGTGTTGTTGTCCAAGAAGCTTGTGGAGAAGTACTGTTACTGTCATTTTATAGAAGCGAAAACAGAAGCTTCAGAATATGCCCTGACCAAGGCCACACAGACCAAAGGGGTCAGAACCACATCTCCAGCCCTAATCTACTCATACGAGGTAAAAATCAGTTCAATAAAGCATTGAGTTAAGTGCTAGGAAGATGCATTTTTTTTATTTTGTCCCAAAGAAGTTTGCAGTCTCATGAGAAACAGATGGGTAAACAACTGAACTCTTAATCGAAGGTTTGAATTAGAATAAGCACACAAACAAAATGCGTGAATGCATGAAGGTAGGAGTGATCAATTCTGTCTTTGTACTAAACGGCAGCTGCTCCGGGCAGCTTTCCGTCAGTGAGCGCGTATGATGTACGGATGGAAGCAGGTGTGGGTGTGTATAAAAGCAGCTTGACCAGGAGGAGAAGACCATGCCGCTGCCGTGTGTTCCTTGGCTGAGCGAGATGAGAAGTGGCGGAGGCTGCAGGGTGGGTGATGAACACGTTAGGCAGCAGGGGCACGTCCCAGACACCTGCCTGCTGGGCCAGCTTAGTTGATCTCACTCAGCTCCCAGCACAGCCCAGTGATTCTGTGGACATCTACAGTGCCGACGACGCTGCAGGCTGAGTGTGATAAACTGAGCTTCTCTCTGTGCAAAATAAAGAATCTGAAAAGATGGCACGATGCAGTTGGCCTACCGGTGTTGCTCTGATATCTTCTGCTCGTTTTCCAGGCTTTCTTCATTCTTTGAAATCCCCTCAGTGTTTTCTCCCTGCTCTGCCTCTCTACCTTTTATTTTTAAATGTTTGTAACTTTCTTAAATTTTTATTTTACTAGACTCTATTCCAGAGTCTACATCATGGCAATCTCACAGGGATTTTGGAATAAATTTATTCCATGTTTCTAATTCATTCACACTTAACTGATCAAAATGCTCCCCCTCCTTTTAAAAATGAGGTTATTAATGGCTAAGGCATTTTGTCAGCCTTTGAGGTGGCCTCCTAAAGCATTTCCTCGTTTCTTCAGTCACATAAAGCCAGAAGCTATAGAGAGAGGGTCCATTTAATTCACTCCTGCTGGACTAGAAACTTGGTGTATCACAAAGTTAAAAGGCAGCTCAGAGTCTCTCTGTGTTTCCTTCCTCCCACTGGTCCCCTCTGTCCCGCACTTACAGATCATGCACGTGGACACGTCACCGAACTTTCATGTCCATTACTGCTGACTCTCCGCAGCTCACTCTTAGCACAGGTCAGGGCAAAGTAATCTTAACCACCCCATATCTGTTTTCCCTGCAGTTTTTAGAAATTGACTTTGGTTCTATCTCCTGTTCCCCCAACTCCATCCTTCCTTGCTTTTTCCTAACCTTGAGAAAGGCTGTGCCTTGGAACTCTAGAGCTGTTCTGTGAATTTTTTTTATAGGTCTGCAAAACCAAAGTACTATTTCTGGAGTCTTGGTAGTTTTATGATGATGTCTGGCCAGGTTAGCCCTTCCACTGATTTCTCTTAGCTCTCTGACTGCTGTCAGTCTCGGTCCACGGCTGCAAGGGCATTGGAAGGCCTCCACCGCAAAGAGAAACTCTGGTGTTGCTACATCTTGCTTTGCATGTGAATACACAGAGGATGAGAAGATACATATGCATGCTTCACAAGTAGGTCTGCTTCCTTGATAAGAAAATTAGTCCACTTTAATTTGGCTCAATCACAGAGCATCTCGAAACTAAGTGAAGGGAGGAAAAGAAAGGGAACTAACAGCAGTGGAGTGCCATATGTCAGTGCATTTAATCCTCACGGGAATAATCTAGGAGGGACAACTGTCACTGAGCTGACTTTACAGATGAGGACATTGAAACTAAGAAAGTTTTGGTAACCTGCTCGAGGTCACTCTGTGTCAGGGGTAGAGATCCTAGTCTTTCCACTACCCCTCACTTCCAGCCAGTTGGTAGGAATGGGAGCCGAGGGGAATAATTTGGTGTGGGCGGTTTGATGATTTTTTCCTAGGAAGCTCAGCTATAGCTACCCAGTGAATCTGTGGAGTCCCCCTTTCAGGTTACCTGAACACGTCTGCACCGAAGTCTTTGTGTGTGTTGCTTGCATGCCTCCAGAGCTTTCTGTGCATATATAGGTCACACATTCCTGGACCATAAATCCTTCAAGCAGGCAGCTTAGAGATTCTTATCCACTCAGACCTTTGGCCCTTGCTTGTGTCAACCGGAAATATGGGTGTGGAGAGTCAATTTGGGGCTGGTTTGTTGGAGGAAGGGATGAGAAGCCCTCAGGAGGTGTGTATGAACAGAAACAACTCTTCGGGGCTTCTGCTCTGAGGGTCAAGTGCAGCCATAGCTGGAGATGTCTGGCTTCTGCCGTGAAGGAGAACTGACGTTGCAGAGACGTGCCAGGAGTCAGCAACCCTGGCCTGGGTGCATGCCTGGCCCAAGTGTGTTCACACACGTGAGTCTGCAGACAGCTTCCAGCATCAACACGTCCGAAAGGACTCTGCGTAGCCTATGGAATGTTCCATGTCTCCCCAGACTCCCTGGGTGCCCCTCAGCCTAGCCAACCATGAGCGTATTCAGGTTTTTAATCCAAAACCAGAGTCTGAAAAAGGCCAAACATTTGCAGGGAAGTATTTCTAGGTATATGACACACACGGTTATGTGATATCCATCCTATAGGGAAACATTGGTTAAGGGGATTGGTTGAAGAAAAACAACGTTAGAAAATGCATTCAATATGGTCATGTTTACACTTCTTTTGTCAACTAAAAATGTGTTTATTTAAACAGTGTCTTTGGTTTATTGCAGTCATCACTCCCTTTCAGTAGCAGATAATGTGCTTGAATTTCACGAGTGTATGTAAATGATCCAGGGTAGCAGGCAGCTGTCTTCAGTCCACATTTTCACATAGTGATAATTCTCAGGAAAAGAGAAAGACATACTTAGGGTTATACATTATCTGCCTTCTCAGTAACCAAAGCGCCCCTTTATGTATGCATTAGTTTATAATGTTGCCCTATTCTTAAAATCTAAATTTGATTTTTAGCCAAAATGTAGATTTATGGCTAGACTATCTCACAGTACTTTTGCAAGAGTACGAAATGGTAGTACATGAACACTTTGCGAGATGAAAGCTTCAGGCCGATGCTGTTTGGTTGGAAGTCAGGTCATATATTAAAACAAGAAAAGACAGCAAGCAGCTGGCTAAAGTATATTTTGTCTCACTTTTCTGCTCCCCGTGGGTTTGCCTTCCAGGAGATTCAGTGCTTTGTGGCACATGCATTACCACTGGCTCCCGTTCCAGCCGTGCCCGTTCCTTCTGTGCCTCAGAGACGTATCAGATACCGGGAACTCAAGACAGTGCCTCGCTGCAATTCCAGTTGTTTGTGGTGGTGGTCCTCCTAAGACCCCGAGACGTTTCTCAGCATCACAAGTGGCTTTGTGTGTGCACCTCCAGCTTCAGGAGGCTGCCCTCAGCTGGTGAGGGGAGAGTACAGTTTTGTCAATGAATTTGCATCTGAACATTGGGACAAGATTCTTGAAACTATAGACTTTGGTGATTAGGGTGTTGCCTTAAATCACTATCATTCATCAGAAGTTATTCATTTATTTTTTTCTAATGAAGGTTTTCATTAGGTTCAAGCTTTATGGAACCAAATTGCATAAATCTTCAAAAGCCATTTTTAAATAACCAGCAATTGCTTTCCAGCCTACCAGAGGACAGGATCATCAGTAGAATCATGTTTCCATAAATTAATCTTTAAGGTTAGTGTAACTCTAATCAAGTTTTTAGTGGGACTTGCTTTTCTTCAAGCCTAACAAGTTGATTCTAAAGTTCAACTAGAAAAATAAATCAATGACAATAGTCGAGAAAATTCTGTAAAAAGAATAAAGAGAGAGACTTGTTCTACCAGATAACAAAACTCTCTAAAAACCCACAATAATTAAAATGGGAGGGTCCTATGACGGGATCATATATTAGTTCAGCAGAACAGAAGAGTCCAGAAACGGAACCATGTATACATAATATAACCCAACTATTTCTAGGGCCCCATGTGGTCCAGTACATGCACATCAGAAATCTGACTGTAGAAACCTTGAACAGGAAGACCTTTATTTTAGTTTTTCTCAAGGAATATATTACAGATTTTATGCACTATACCCCCTAAAATATTTTCCAGAAATCCTCTCTAAATAGTCTTCACACTCCCAAAGGGGCAGACTCACAACAGCCTCTAAAAATGTGCCCCTTTTCTGTGGTCCATGTGGTTTCCTAACTCTTTGCTCCACCCCTCACACAGTGTGTTCCCAATTGTGACCACTCCACAGAGGGCAGCCCTTGGGAAGGGTAGTTCTTGTCCCAATTTGGCTGCTTTTCTAGAAAGCAGGAGATTCTCAGAATCCTGGTGATAAAAATTCCTCAGCAGGCTCCCAGAATTCCGATGAGCAAAAATTTATTTATAGTAAACTCCAAACCTCATTTCTTTGGAAATTTATTATATCTTAAACCTGGCATTTTAAGTCACCAAACTAGTCAATATATGGTGTTAGGGTTGTTGGCTGTCGATTTAGAAAAAATAATGTGACGTATTTATATTTTACAAAATAAACATCTTGTAACTATATATTTTCAGTAGATTAATACACATATTACTAGACTTGGGTCATGTGTGTGTTTGTATGGACGTAGGAACAATTATGTAAGTTTATCTCTAAGATTTAGGGGTTCAAAGTGGTAAGGGTAGTCTTCTACTTTATGTAATTCTGAATCTTTTCAAATTTCTTTTGTAACAAATGCTTGTAACTGGTTTTTGTTTCTTTTAAAATTTATTTGAAATTTGTATTCAGTAAAAATTTACTATTTTAGTGTAAGGATAAGTTTTGATAAATGCAAAAAGTGTATGACTGCTGCCACAGTCAGCTAGAAAACAGTCTCAGCGCCTCCTCTTCCGTCATGCCCACCCCCACCACCCCAGCCAGTTCCCTTGTACTGCCCCTTTAATGCCCTGGACCTCTAGTAATCTGTCCTCCATCCCTGGTGATGCCTCTCCTTTTATGTCATGTAAATGGAGTCATAGAGCCTTTTGAGTCTGGCTTCTTTCACTGAGTGTAATCATTTGAGGTCCATCCATGATGCGTTTAGCAATAGTTTTTTCCCTTTTATTGTTGAGTAGTATTTCATCATATGTTTGTACCACGGTTTGTTTATCCATCCCCAGTTGAGGGACATTTGCATCGTTTCCAGTTTTTGGTAATTACCATAAATATTTGCTTATAGGTTTTTGTGTTTTCTTTTCACGTGGGTTAATACCTAGGAGGGCATTTTGCTGGGTCATATGGTGACCATTTGTTTAACTTTATAAGAAATTGCTAACTCTCTTTCCAAATAGGCTGTACCATTTTGCATTCCCACCAGCAGTGTTGGAGAGTTCCAGTTGCTCTCCATACTTGCTGACTCTTGGTATTGTCAGTTTATAAAAACATTTAGACTACTCTGACAGAGTTGTAATGGTTTATCATTGTGGCTTTAATTTACATTTGCCTTGTAATCATCTTAAGCATCTTTTCCGGTGCTTATTTGCCATCTATGTATCCTCTTGGGAGAAGTGTCTTTTCCAAACTTCTGCTCATTTTTTAATTTTTGAACTTTGTGAGTTCTTTATATATACAAGTCATTTGTCAGGTGTGAGATTTGCAAATATTTTCTCCAGGTGTGCAGCTTGTCTTTTTATTTTCTTAATATTATCTTTTGCAGAGAAAAAAATGGTTAATTTTGATGAAGGCCAGTTTTTTTTTTTTTTTTTACTTTTTTCTTTCATGCATCATGCGTTTGGTCTCATAGCTAAGAGTTCTCTGCCTAACTCAAAGTCACAAAGATTTTCCCCTATGTTTTCTTCTGAAAGTTGTATAGGTTTGTGTTTCCATTGGGGTCTATGATCCATTTTGAGTGATTTAGAAAAGTAATGTATTTGAGTCAAGGTTCAGTGTTTTTGCATATAGATGTCCAATTGCTCTAGCACCACTTGTTCAAAAGGCTATTATTTCTCCATGTTAAATGACGTTTATTTTAAAAGAATGAAGAGGATTCTACTAACATGAGAACGCAAACATCTTCTAACATAAAGGGAGAAAATTCCTTGGACCCTTTGATGCTGAGTGGGCAGAGAGTCCCCTTTGCCCAAGGGAACACCCACAATGTTTGTTTTACTAGAAGCGCATTAAACCACACATATTTTATACTTCATTTCTGGGATTCTAGATTGATTTTCTTTGCCTAGCTTTCTAGAAGAAATCTTGACTACTCATGGGTACAGGGGTCAATAAATGATCATACTTTTTTGACAAATTGAACATATATTAAAACTTTAGAATGAGAATGAAACTTAAAGCTCATTTAACTTTACTTTTTAAAATTACAAAATAATACTTGCATGTACAAAATGTAAGTAATACAGAAGTATCATCTGGGTATTGGGATGCCGTGGATGCTGGTTTTCCCACTGCCTCTCTGTCCCTCCTTCTCAGTCTTTGGGGCTCCTTTTCCTCTTTGCCACCTCGGAGGCTGGTGTGCCCCGGGCTCGATCCTTGGATTTCCTCATTTCTTTATCCCACTCCCTCCCTCGGAGAGCTCGTGCAACCCCGTGGCTCCAAATGCCACACACTCCCGTGAGTCAAAGTCGTGTCTCCAGCCCAGCCTCCTCCGCGCACTCCAGACGGGTTTATCCAGCTGCCTCTCAGCACACGCAGCTTGTCGGACACGAAAATCTTGGCTTTCTCACCCAATGCTGCTCTTTCCCCGATCTTTTCCCATCTTAGTGAAGGGTACCGACCTTCCATCCATGCTTCAGTTGCTAAGGTCGAAAATCCGGGCATTACCTGGCGCGCGTTCTCAATCTCTCTCTCTCTCCCCCAGACCTGGCATTCAGTCCTTGCCCAAAGTCCTTTCAACCCTCACCAGAAATATCCTGAGTCGGACACCCTCCCTGCTACAGCTGCTGCCTGTCTGGTCTAGAACACGGCCCTGCCTGCTCACTGCTCTCTTTGCTCCCACGACCGCCCTGCAGCCCGAGCTCTACCCTGAGCCCCAGGGTCCCTTGAAGACGTCTGTCACATCGTGTCCTTTCCCAGCCCACTTCTCACCCAAGGCTTTTGATCACATTCTGAATAAATCCAAATGACTTACCCGGCCTACAAGACCCTGCGTAATGTGGCTCCAGCAGATCTCTCTAAATGTTACTGTCCTGTGACCTGTCCCCTTGCTCCCTCTGCCCTTCTGCTGTTCCTTGAACCCACACTGCCTCCCCCTTCAGAGCTCTGCACCTGCTGGTTCTCGCCTGTGCTGCGCATTGGTCCCTGTGCCTTCCCAGGGCTCTCCTCCGTGGGGAGGCGCTCGCCTGCCGAAGGGTCGCCTTGCCTGACTCCTGCTCTGAGGTCCCTGCCCTCCTCCCCGCCCGCCCGTGTTCCACTGTGCTGTGGATATCGGATTCATTGCTGCCTGGCGTTATATTTTACATTTGCTTGTTTGTTTGCTGCCTGCCTCCCCTGCTGAACTGTAAGCTCCACGAAGGTGGACTCTGTAGCACTCATCGCTGTATCCCCAGCCTCCAGAGCAGAGTGTGGCAGAGGTAGATGCTCAATGAATATTCATGGCAGGATTGAGAACAGGATTAGATGAATACGTATGTTTTCCTTTTCATCCTATTCTACTCCCAGCCTTTCCCCAGAGGTTATGACCGTTAATAGCTTGGTAACTAGCTTTCTGGACTTTTAAAATTGCGTTCATAAATGCAGACAACACACAGATTTTTTATGATAATGCAAACTGTTTTACACCATACTTTTCTCTCTTTATATTTTAGGTATTTTCTCATATTAACAATATTAATCATATATATAATATGTATCTATCTATTCAGCTATCTACATCAGTTCATAGAAGTAGTCATTTAAAAAAAAATTTTTTTTAAGACAGTCTCACTCCATCACCCCAGCTAGAGTGCAGTGGCGTCATCATCACAGCTCGCTGCAACCTCGAACTCCTAGGCTTAAGCGATCCTCCTGGCACAGCCTCCTGAGTAGCTGGGACTACAGGTGTATGCCACTGCGCCAGCCTAATTTTTCTGTTTTTTCTTTTTTGTAGATGTGTCTTACTTTTGTGGAGGCTGGTCTTAAATGCCTGACCTCAAGTGATCCTCCTGCCTCGGCCTCCCAGAGTGTTAGGATTATAGGGGTGAGCCACCGTGCCCTGCCTGAGATAGTTTTTTAATGGTTACATTGTAGTCCATTCCTTCCTGTGGGTAGATATGTGGGTTCTTTCCGCCTTTTCACTATTATAAACAAGACTGCAGTGGATACGCTTGTACATAAATCTCTGTACACGTAGAGCCCAGCTTGCAGCATTGCCTGTTAGTACCTTGGTAGTTACTGCTTAGTTTGTTCTTCTAAAAGATTATACTGTTTTACAACCCCCCAACAACATATGAGTGAGTGCCTGTTTCCCCATATCCTTGCCAATGCTAGATGTATCACCACACTTTCAAATATTATTCAATGTTAGGGGAAAATGTTTAACCCTCTTACAAAAGAGAAAGGCGATAAAAAGCCTTACAGTTTGGTAACTAGTCATTTCCTATGCCGATAAGCTCCTGAGTTTCTAGGTTATAAATTAGCCTGCTAAAGGAAAGTAGTCTCTTTTGAAAGAAATGGCAGAATTAAAGGAGTCAAGTGATTCGAGATGAGAAACATCTTAGGGCCTGTTTAAGAAGTTTTCAGGCTCTTTTCCGAGAAGTATCATTTCACCATGCGTGCTGGGAGACCCAATCCGCGAGCCCAGGCATTCTCATTTTCTTGCTATAAAATATCACTCGCAGATGATTTTTTTTTCCTTAAAAAGAATCCGCAACACAAAACCTCAAGTGTTGGAGTTGGCAGGAGAGTAATGGAAGTCGTAGCACTGCGTGATTTATTGTTATTTAACAACCCTGTGGTTTCCCTTGGGCCTTGCTGGAAATATACTCAAAGAACAAGAGGAGTTACTGGTTTTAATCACTGTGTCTGGGCTCCAAAGCAGAGGCATGGGAAGGAATAAAGAGAAATGCCAACCCAGAGAAAAAAGAGAGAACACAGGTCGTGCCTGGCGCTTCCGTGGTGTCAGCGGGTTCGGCTCAGATGCCTGCTTTGCCCTGTAGCCCCTTGTCAGGCTGGACGGAGTCCCACGGGGCAGCCTTGGGTCTCCTCCGTTGCCGTCAGGTATCAAATGGTGGGATGAGATGGGCTTCGTGGCATCGGTATATTAGAGTTTGACGGATTCTTTGAGATCGGCTGTTCTCACTCACTGCACAGGCGACAACTGAGAGATGAAATAATTTACATAGGTAACGATCAAGACATTTTGAACCTGATGCTTATTGAATAATGAAAGGAAAGAGCTCTTTACTGGAACTTTAAAGGCTTAACAGATTGTTGGATGGGAAAGTACTCTTGCCTTGAAATTCCTAAAGCAGGAGTGGCAGGTGACCAGCACAGATGCCACCGTAGCCTGCGCTTGCGCGTGTCTGTGGCAGACGCTGTTAACCAACCTCAACATCGGTGCCTTTGGTCAGCCGGGCTCTGACCCAGCCTGAGAATCCTCCCTGACACAGTGCCGTGGGCACCAGTCACAGCTGGCCTGAGTTTTCACGGGAGTTAGAATCTATCAGTCCCTTCTGCTAAGTGATGAGTCCGTGCGATTCGAGATGGGGTGGTAAGAGCCCTGGCGTTCCCGCCGGGAAAACTTGGTTTGACTCCCGAATCTGCCTTTTCCTTGCCATGTGATCTCAGGCAAGTCCCTGAACCTTTCTGGGACTATTCACTCATCTCTGAAATGAGGGAGTCTGATTAAATAATTCTAAAGCATCCTGCCAGCTCTGAAAAGTGCTGTGATTCAAGGAACATGAGACCTCTCAGGAGGAATTCATAGTTACAAGCATGTCTTTCGATAAAGACCACAGGTGGGTCTCGGGAAATCTAGGTTGGATTTCTGAAATAAGTGTTTCTAGCTTTTCCTGACCACTTCTTTTCATCTGCTTGGTCCCACTGACCAAGAATTCAGGGGTTCAGGAGGGAGAGAGAGGGGAAAGAGTCACTTAAAACTGGAGGACTTGCAGGACCCTCTTGGCCGCTCGAATGTCTCACAAACAGATCTCCGTGTTGCCTGCCCGCCCTGCGGTTGTAGGTCTTGAGTTGCTGCTTTTTCTTCCCCTTCCTCCGTTTGTAGCTCCTTAGGAGCAGGAGGCCCTGCCAGCCCGAAAGGTCTCAGCACATGGCCCTCCGAGAGCTCCCGGCCCCTTCCCCCACCGCTCCTTGCGGTGATGGTGATGGTGACGGGCGACCTCCCTCCCTGTTTGTTTTCCAGGCTCCCCTTCCCTTCGGGCGTATCCTCTCCTCTCGGTGATCACCCGACAGCCTGCGGTCATCTCCCACCTGGTCCCTGCCACCCCGGGGATCGCCCAGGCCTTGTCCTGCCGCGCAGTCCCGGTCCCCGAGGCGGTGTCTGCGGAGGCCCCGGGCGGCGAGGCCTTAGCCAGCAGCGAGTCAGAGACGGAGCAGCCCGCGCCGCGGCAGAAGAAGCCCCGCCGGAGCCGCACCATATTCACTGAGCTGCAGCTCATGGGCCTGGAGAAGAAATTCCAGAAGCAGAAGTACTTGTCCACCCCAGACAGGTGAGGCCGCGGGGAGGGGACTCTTCAGTGAAGGCCCTCGGTGTGGGCTGCGGAGCCGCAGAGGGCCGCTTTCGTGAGGCGCGGCGGGAACCTGCTCCTTGGCTCAAGTTGTCTCAGCCGTGGTTTCCCGGAATCCGTGCGCAGCCCGGCAGCCTTCGCTCCTTTGCCCGCTGCCCTGCCCGTATCAGCGTCGGCCCCGGTCCTGTCAAAGAGAAAGGCAAGGAAACACAAACGAATTTCTTAGGCTTTTTAGTAGCTCTTTGATAAACATTTAAGCGAGAGAGGAGCCTGCAGATCACTGGCTGGAAGGGAATCTGGCTACAGATTCGGTGAACCAGGCACCATCGCTGCTATCTGAGGGTCTTCTGGGTGCCGGGCACTGGGGCAGGGATGGCGCGTCCCAAGAGTGGCTGTGAAGGGGAGGCCATGGGCAGGAATAACAACCACCTACGGTGGTGCCGGTGAGCCCGGTCGTGGGGCTTGCATGGTGCTGAGCACTGTAGCAACACAGCTGTGTCAGCCGGGTTAGGGAAGGCTTCCCGGAGTAGGTAACGTTGAAGAAGAGGCTTGATTCCAGGAAGAACAGGGCACCCCACACCGAGGGGATGGCACGCAAGGCACAGAAAGAAACCTGTCTCGCTGGGCATGTCAAGGGAACTGCAAATGTTTGGGACATCTGCAGCTTACTGTGCGAATGCGTCGGGGTGGGGATGAGGCCGAAAGGCGGGAAGGCTGTCGCGTGCCTGGCTGAGAACACGGGCCTGGTGGTTCAGGCAGTCAGCAGGCTTTGCGAGCTGGGAGTGACGTGAGCAGACTTCCCTTTTGGAATCATCTCTGCAGTGACGCCATAAATGATGGATCGGAGAGACAAAAGATGGAGCAGGGAAACCAGTTAGGACAGAATCCAGGGACAGTCACTGAAGACCTGAATTGGGGGTGAGGGTGGGAATAGACAGGCGAGAGCAGATGGGAGAACAGTTGTGAGGAGAGAACGGACAGAGTCAAGGTCCGGGGAGGAGGCAGGAAGGGAGCTGAGAGTTCTGCGGTTCCCGACTGGGCCTCCGGGTAAGCGGGGATACCATTCACTGCAGCGAGAGGCAGAGGACAGCGCGGGTCGGGGGGGAAGGGTGAGTCCTGTTTTGGACCTGTGCATTTTGGGTGCCTTGGGGCAGACAGTGGAGACAGGTCTGTGAATCAGGTATTAATAGACAGGATCTCCCGGTATTAAATGGGTGTTTTGATGCCCCCAGCACGTAATTGAGAGCCTCATGGACTTGTGTAGCGGGGGAGTGGGCACCATTATTTACGAGTTGCATGCGTGGTAGCTTGTTGAAAAGGCTTTTGCACACATGGGTAAAATTTTTGGCTTATTTTCTGGAAATCAGAGGATGTTTTTACAGAAATGTTAGTTCTTGATAAACCTCCTGGGGCTTCCTGATACCTGCCCAGGCATCTCTCAGATGACCTGCACAGGATTGATTCATTTGCCTGGGGAGGACACCATCTGGCTGGCATCGAAGCTGCTGCCTTAACCCGCCCGCTCAGATGATCCTCACCTCCCTACGTGACCAGGGCCATGAGCACGGCCTCCTCCCACAGCTCTCGCCCTCCTGCTCTGTGTTTGTTTCCCCAGTTTCCTAGGTGAGCCCACTTAAGCATATATGCAGGGAAGTGAGAATTTGTAACGGTGGCAGGTAATGAGAGAAAGCTGATGACAGTGAAGCGTGTTTCTGTAGCCAGAGTGAGTCAGGGCTGCATTTTTCCCAAGTGAGCTAACACCGTTTGCTAACGCAGCAGCAGGGCTGTGAACTGAACCTTCCATTGACTAATGCACCTGATGGCCTCAGGTGAACTGGGCTTGGGCAGGCACTGCAGAGCCCTCAGAGGACCCGTCTCCAGGGAGGCCTGTGAGACCAGAAATCTGCGGGGTGGCCCCCTGCGTGCTTGGTCCTTAGTGAATGACTGCTCGGGAAGCAGTGCCTCCTCCCTGGGAAGAGCTAAGTGCTGTTGGTGCTGGGAATTTGTTGGCTTTAGCCTGTTAATAACTTTCAATAAAACTGCCAGCTTCCAGTAGCCATCTGCAGGGACAACTGGATATATGTAAATGCAGATTGAAGACAAGTTCCAAAGTCCCTTGAAGGAAGACTCTGCTTATTACTGAGAATTTAAATTCTGCACTCTGGTCTGAGCAGGGGGACTGGGCTGCTGCACCAGGGAGTGCCAAGAGTTAGCACCTGGAACCTTCAGGGCTGCTACCCGTTGGTGCGGTAGGCACTTTCGTGGATACGAAAGACGTGGAAGACATGTCCTGCTCTTGCTGTTGAGAGGCAGAGATGACGCGTGCGAAGTGGTTAGAGAACAGTGGAGACTGTGGGGCCGTCTGGGTGGGGGGTACAGAGTGGACGGGCCGTGGACCAGGGGCTTACCTGCAGGGAGGGACTGGCACGGGGTCTGCAGTGGCGAGTGGGGCTCCTGTGAGGAACAGACGGCTGTACCTTCCGTTTCCGGGTTGGACTTTGGTTCAGAGTCCTCAGTTGTAGAGGATCCGAGTGAAGACGCTGTCGGGTCAGGAGAAGGACTGTGTGATGAAGGCCCAGCCATCCTTCTCAGGCCCACTGCAGACAGTGGGTGTTTCCAGGGTGGGCTAGGCCCAGGCGTCCTTGGGCGTGGGCTTCTGTTTCTCAGCTTCCCAGAGTTTCCTCTGTAGGATCCTTGGGAGGAAAGAAAAGCCCTTTGGGGAAGAATTGGTGTATGAAGCAGGAGGTCTGAGCTTTGGTGGCAAGTGCTGGAGCTCGTCAGCAGGACTCCATCCCTGCTGCCCTTCCCTGTTTCCTCATCCTTCCTTGCATCTCATGCCTTCCAGGTTGGACTTGGCCCAGTCCCTGGGACTCACCCAGCTGCAGGTGAAGACTTGGTATCAGAATCGCAGGATGAAGTGGAAGAAAATGGTAAGAAAGGAGAAAGTCTAACCGAGCTCCCATCCTGATGGAAGGATTCCTACTGCAGGGCTGGATTTCAGAATGTGACAGGCACTTGCGTGGGACGCGCAGGGCCATGTGGTAGTCTGAGTTGCAGATGGGAAGGACTTCTAAGCTGCTGTGGGGTGGGAGGCTGTTTGACTGTAGGGTGAGGCGAGCTATTCCTCTTGACCTGGATTTCCTAACCAGCGGGATATTCCTTTTCACAATTTCCTTAGAAATCAAAGAAAAAGAAAGCCCTCAAGCCTCTTAGTTGCTAGTTTTAACCCTGCCAGCTAGCCTTCTAAAGAACTTCCTTCCCCCTCCTACCACGAGCTAAGAATAGAAGTCAGTACCCTTTGTTCATAGTGATACAGAGGACACATCTGTTCTTTCAGCTCTGGGTCCTCCAATGCACTGATCCTTGAACTTTGGTGCGCATCACGGTCACCTGGGTGGCAGATTAGATACAGGACTCTAGGCTCCCTCCCAGGATTCTGATCCCAGAGGTCTGAGACAGGCTGGGAATGTGCACATCCACAAGCACCCGGGTTATTCTGAGGTGCCTGACATAGTGACCATGGTTTCTGTAATGCTGCTCTGGTGCCTGGCCAATGAATACTTCCATCTTTGATTTTTAAGGGTACTTGTTGGAATAGACATCTCTATGTTTTGAAGAACTCAACTTCATTATCATTTATCCTTTTGCTTTTTTTTTTAAAGTACCGTTAAATTCAGATTTTCCAAAGTACTTGAGTATTTCATTCCTCAGTTTCATAAACCACAGAGACCAGGTCAAAGCCCAGAGAAAGGCGAAGGGGTGGCGATGAGGGCAGCAGCCCTGCCCTGCTCTCTGCAGACCAGGTGCCACCGTGTCATCCGACGTGGGTCGCTTAACAACCTCACTGAATCTGCTACCTCTTTCTCCTGTCGTGTGCACCAGGCATTTCATCCTGCTAATGACATTCTAATTTGCTAACCCATCTGGTCACAAGCCATATTTCCTGGTATTTCAAGGGCTGGAATATGTTTTTCACAATAATCAAATAACTAAGTTGTTCTCCCACCCCATTTTTCAGGGAAAAAAAAAGTCAATGGATAGATATTTTCTCAGTTTTATGGTCTTATCCACTAATTTTGTTCTTAAACCTTTAGTTCTTACTATTCCTTTCTATCTGCTAACAATGAGGGGAAAAAACAAAATAAATAAATTGTCAATGAATATTAATGGGAAGAATGAGGAAAAAGTCAACAAGCAGCTATTATTATGGTCTCAAAAAGGAATTCCTGGGCAAATCTCATAATTTCCACTGGGGACACCTGACGCTGAAATGAAAGGGTTTCAGATGGAGGCAGCCTGGCTCCTGAAGTGCTCACTCAGTCACACGCACAAACACACAGATGGTGCATGAATCGACAATGTGTGCTCAGCATCTCCTGTGAACCATGCCTTGTCCCAGGGACTATAGGAAGCAATGAAATAGAATATGACCCCTACCTTCAGGGAATTTATGATCTTGTAGAGACACAAGGCCCAGGAAGCAGCGAGGGAGCACATTATAGTTAAGTGCTGGTTGTTTATTATAGATTTGTAAGTTCATCAGAGTTCAGAGGAGGAGAGGTGAAGAAGATTGCAGGGAGAAGTAGAGATTGGAGGATGAATGGATTTAGTTAAATAGACAGTCATTCCAAAAACTGTGCAGTGCTAAGACACACATGAGACTTCACAGTGGAGGCCCTGTGGGGGATTGGTCTTCAGAGCCTGACCGGGAGAGAGAAGCGCTGGGCCGTGTTCCCATGCTCGCCTCTCCCCGGCTGACTCTGGGCAAGTCCCTTCACTGCTTTCTGTGCAAGTTGCACCATGCACCTCCTTCCTCGTCAGTCATCGGCACGGAAATCAATGTCTCTTGAGTAGCAGAAGCATTGTTTAAATTGGTTATCAGCAATCTTTTCGTGAGTCAGATGATTAAGGAATTGACAGCCAGCCTTCCCTGCCAGCTCCCCTGACACCCGTGGGACGACGCATGTGCCTTCGCCTCTGACGTCACTTGTTTTTCACCAGCCACTGTGTTCCTGGCGCAGCTGTGGGCTGGGTATCGATGGCTGTCAACGCCTTATAAACCAAATTGGAAGAAACTCAGCAGTTTAACCTCAGAGAGCATTCTGTAGGCCAACCAGATTCAGGTCCTTTTAGGAGACAAGAGTGCTAGGCTTTCAGTTCCCTTCTGCCGTGATTTGTCGAACACTTGCTTTTGTCAGGCAACGGGGATGCAAAGACAAGACATGACCCTGTCCATTAAAAAATAAAGTTGTAAGAAGGTACTTAGTCAAGTGGGGGGAAAGACCTGCGAACTGGTATTGTTATTATACAGAGGGATCAGCGCAACAGCGAGAGGATTTACAGGGTTCGGAATCAGTGCGGAGAAGGGAGGCCCCCAGGGAAGAGGGGTCGTCGATGATGGTTTTAGTGGTTGAACGGAAATGTGCCAAGTGACAGTGGGAAGGGTGTTGCAGGCAGAAGGAAGGGACGGAGTCCTTGGTGGCACTTAAGTGCTTCAGAAGGGTGGGAGCCGACACGTGGGGATGGCGCTCAGTTGTGGAACAGCAGGGCTTTGTTGGGACCCTGATTGCTTCATATATTTTCCCGGCAAAACTCTTTCAAGGCTCTCTCTTCAGGTACTGGGCAGGAAAAGAAAAGGTAATTGGGTAATAAAGATGTCTCAAGGCTAGTAACCTAATTGGAACTGGAAAAAGATTAGCAGTTGATTCTCAGATTCACATGCCTGCCAAGGGCAGCCTTGCCAGGACCAGGATAGCATCTCTGACTGGTTCTGACCAGTCGGCAGTGGTACCCTGTAGCAGGCTGGGTAGATCTGATCTTGCACGTGAGACGGCGCTCACCCTCTCCTCCGTTTCAGTTGGCTTTAGTTCCAGGATGACCACGGTGTTTTGCAGCAGGCCGACAGTATCTCCTTACTCAGGGGTCTTTTTCAGCTCTGAAACAGACCTCTGTCCTGTGAAAGGATCCGAATGGATATCGCCTTCCTCTCCTAGTCTCAGAACTGGGTGGACCCACACCGTGCACCGTCATTGTCCTTCTCTCCAAGTCCCCGGAGAGTCAAGAACTCCACGAGACTGTTCCTAGTTGCTTTCTATGTATCCCTGGGAGGTTCCTTGACCTCTGTGTGCCCGTTTCCTCATCAGGAACGTGCCCAACATGTACCTTGTGGGTTGCAGTATTAACTGAGCTGATCTCTGAAACTCTTAGCACAGGGCCTGCCATATAAGATGCAGCCAAGAAATGTTATTATTATTATGACTGTTATTTACCTGTCCTCAAAATCTGCGTTTTCAGAGAATCCAAACATTTGGAGGCCAGGATTGGTAAGCCAAAAGGGAATTCTACAAGCTTCTTAGAATCTAAAGTTTTCTTTTGGTTAATAGCAGTCCTGGACATCTGTCCTTTCTCAATCCCCACTCCCCTCCCCCCCAGCTGTCTCCCAGTCAGTGCCTGAGCCTTCGGGACCCTGCTTGGGCTACCATGGGGCGTCCCACCTGCAGGCCAAGAGAGTCGGCTAACGTGAGCAGTGGTGTCTAGGAGGGCATTCGCGCCGGAGAATCCAAACTTGTTTCTGAGCTTCATGGACACAGTCATCAGTTATGTGGCCCCACTGTTGTACAAAGCTGCCGATAGAGACAGAGAAAACGGAGTAAAAATCACCCCCATTAATCTGTCTGCTGCCTGGAGTCTGCTGGGAGTTTGGATAATTGCAAATAAATACCCGACCCAGAACAGCAGCACATTTTACACATTTACACATCCTTTTCACACTGTGCTGGATGAAGTACTGCTGAGAGTGTTCGATTCGAATGGTCAAGGGTTTTGTGTTCAAATCCCTGCTCTGCCCTTGGCTAGCTCAGTTTCCTGTCTGAAAAGTGAGGGACAGAGTTTTCTCCCTGCACTGACTACCCTTTCCCCCATGTAAACACCTCAGGAAGGACGCACAAGGCCCCATCTTGACGTCCTCAGCAACAGCACATTTGGACACCTAGCTTTAGAGCTTGGCAGAGGGCTGTCTGCAGCATGGCTAATGAAAGTAGGTGGTGCACTAGATGTTCTTCCTAGAGGCAGAGAGAGGCCTGTGACCTCTTGTACTATGGGTTGTCTGGCTTCTCTAGACCAAGGGGACTAAATTGGCTCTGGGAATAATTGGGGACGAGGGCCACAGGGTGTATGTGGATGTGCACACCCTGGTGTGGGGTGGTTTTGAGATAATTGCATGTCTCATGTGCTGGAAGGCAGGGGGCCAGAGGTCGAGTGCAGAAAGCAGCCAGGAGGGTAGTTATCTGCTAATTATTGCTTGTGCTGGAATGTTTTATCCCATTTAGAAAATGGGCTGATTGTTTTGATTTTTTTTTTTCATGCTATAGGAAAACAGCCAGGTGGGGTCTATCCAAACTGTGTGGGTGGTGTTCTCTAATTGCTGGGCTGGACTTTCTTTTGCCAATTAGGTGGCTTCCTTAGACCTGCCCTTTTCTGACTTGATTACTCCATGGGCAACTTGCTTTTGTATAACCTCTTTCATGCCAAGTAGAGCTGCTTTGAACACGTACATTCTTGGCACATTTGGGTGCTGCGCTGGGACGGAAGTCAAGATCAGATAATGACTTACGTGAAAAGGAGCAGAGGGCTGTCTTCTCTCCAGAGGTGGTCAGTCTGTCAGCATCTCTGCCTCATTAAATGTCCCCTTCACATGTGTGTGTCAGCTGTTTGGGAAGAAAGTACGGTGGTTGAGCAGATTTTCAGCTAAAAGGAGGTGTTCATTAAGAACTTATTGTTTTCCTCATACCATACACAAAAATCAACTCAAAAAAAATTATAGACCTTAATGTAAGAACTAAAACTGTTGAACTTTTAGATGAAGATGTAAGAGTAAATATTCATGGCCTCGGATTGGGTAAAACCTTCTTAGATATGTCACCAAGAGTACAAGCAACAAAAGAAAAAACAAATTGGACTTCATCAAAATTAAAAACTTCTGTGCTGTGAAGGACATCCTTAGGAAAGTGAAAAGACAGCCCACAGAATGGGAGTAAATACTTGCAAATCTTATATATGGTAAGAGACTTGTGTCCAGAATACTTAAAGAACTCTTAGAACTCAATAATATTGCAACCAAATAAGACAACCAAATAATCTTACAACCAAATTTAAAAATGGGCAAAAGATTTGAATAGTTATTTCTCCTGTAGATGACTTTTTAGAATTTAGCTGAAGGAATTTCTGTGTCAAAAAAGCTATGTACATTTTAACACACTTGATTTGAATTCTCAGATTATCTTGAAAAAGTACCAATCATGCTTTCACACTAAATGTCAGTGTTTATTTTCCTGTTTGCTACAAATATTGTTATCTTTTTGTCAACTTGATAGTTATTGTATTAACATTCTAATTTTCATTTCTTGCCTTGTTGAAGTTGAATTTTCTATGTGTTTATGATCACTTTATTCAATGCCAAAATGTATGATATTGATCCAAAGTGCATTGAGCATTTGCGGAATGAAGGTGTGAATAAACCCTCTGATCTCCCTGCTGGGAAGAAGTGGTTTAGATGCTGTGTGGGGTTATACTGGGGAGCAGGAAGGTGGAGGGAAGGAGTTATTTCTTGGATTCAATAACTTTTTTCTCATACAGGTTCTTAAAGGTGGACAGGAAGCACCCACAAAACCCAAAGGTCGTCCCAAGAAGAACTCCATCCCCACATCCGAAGAGATTGAAGCCGAAGAGAAGATGAACAGCCAGGCCCAGAGCCAGGAGCCCCTGGAGCCCCCCCAGGGCCAGGAGCAGCTCTGTGAAGCACAGGAACCCAAAGCAGGCGACGTCCCCTTGGAGATGGCGGAGCCGCCAGGCCGGCCCCAGGAGTTGCCCGGAGCCTCTTCCGAACCCCCGCCCATCGAGCTAAAGTAAAACTCCTGTGGGTGAGAGGGAGATGGGAGGGAGGGAAGAGAGAAGGCAGGGAGTAGAGGGAGAGAACGACTTCCAACAGCCAGGTAACCTGGAGGAGAACAACAGGCCACCTATCTCCCTCCCACCCACAGTTCCCATGGCCTTGTCGTCGCAGGCATCTGAGGAAGACTTGCTCGTCTGAGGCCCTTCTCTTCGCGAAAGGCTGCTTTAGCCACGGATGCCCTTGACTGAGGGAGACAGCATCTTGGAGCTGCCTGTCCCAGCGGGGTGACGCGGTGGGGGCCAGGTCTGTGTCTCAAGGCCCATCCTGGTGTGCAGTGGAGGGTGCTTAGCTCGCTCCCCGCCGGCCTCTGGGCAGCCAGCCGTCAATGCGGAGGCGTGCGGAGGCGGAGTGCGCCCAGGCTCCTCGCTGACTCAGCACTTATCTCTGTAGTTTTAAAAGAGAATTTAATGTTTTTGGTTGTTTTCTGGGGGGGAGGGTGAGGGCAGGCAAAAAAAAAAAAAAGATGGGGGAAGGGAGTTCTGAGTTCTTAAGAAATATTTCTGAATCAAGTTTGTTCTGTTTGAAGACACGTGTGCCTTTGTACCCATTATAAGATGGTCATGTGAGCCAAGAACTGATAAGCCTTGTTTTTCCTGCTTCACTGAATTGCCATCCCTGAAGCTGCAATGCAGATATGTTAAGATAACTTTTATTTTTTAATTAAAAATAAGTCTTTCAAAAGGATTGAGTGCTTTGTGTCTTCTTGGGGGCGTACCTAACCCTTCCTGAATGCGACCCATGGAGACAGTGAGCCAGGCTCCCTGGGCCTGTGTTTCCTCCTCTATAAAACCAGTGACTGGGCCAGGCGCAGGGAGCCGCGGATGTGGCGCTGAGGCCCAGGTGAGGAAGGAGGAGCGTGTGGGGCTTCCCCCAGCGCGCCCCCCCCCCCGCCCAAAACTGTAAAAAAGAAATCTTCCCATCCTGCCCTACCCCCATCCGCTGTAGGTAATCATTTTTACTGGCTTCTTATTTATCCTTCTGGGATTTCTCTATGAAGTGTCCATTTGAGTGATGGGGCTCTGCAACTTTTAACAGAGGAAGATGTGAGAACTACTTGGCTAGATGTGCTCATGATTTTAAATGTAAAAATGATGTTCCATTTTTAATAAGACCAGGAAAGAGATAGGCTTCAGGTTTTCAGAGATGTGTGAGGGGACCCTGCCTCTGTTTTTTGTCTGATTCTCATGCGTGCTGGCCCAGAGGCCTGATCTTGCAGGGTCACCCTGATGATGGCTCCGCATGCTCCCCTGTGCCGCCTCACGGTTAATTCTGCCCAGGCGGAGGCTTGGAGAATACCAGCCATTTGAACAGTGGCCTCAACTAGGAAGCAAAACCTGCAGCTAGTTCTCTGAAACAACCAGATATGTCATTTCAGAGTTAAACAGGAAAGATCTATGTGTTTTCAGTCATCTGGCTGCCCGCTCTCCATGAACACAGGCAGTCGGAAAGTGACTGCAGTTTTGACTTTGCCGAGGCAGTGCCTTCATTCCCTTTCCACTGAGATCAACAAAGAGAAAGCAGCCTCTGCTTGACTCTCGTGAATAGACAAAGCGGTTGGGGATTTGGCCTCTGAGAACCAGTTTGTGCAGACCACACCTAGCTGCCTGTGCGAGGTTTCATGTACAGAGCGTGCAGAAAGCCGTCTCCTCCGCCTCCAGCCCACCCCGCATGGTTTCATGATCTGCATACCAGGTGGTGTCACCATGCGCCACAGTGTACACAACGGCCAGGGTAAGTGGGCGGGTCTGTGCCAGTTCAGTCTCACTCCTGAGGAACTGTCCTGTCCTGTTCACCCCAAGAGGCCTGTAGTCTAGAAGCCATCTTCCAAGGGCGCCTTTCCATCTCTTGCCCTGGGCTCTCATGACCTCCTTTTTTGAAGCGTTTGGTAGTGACTGTCACCTCACAATAAATGTGTGCATGCCCGTGTGGACTGGCGTTCCCCGGTGCTGGGTTCCGAGTGCTGCTTCTGCCTTCTAGTTCTCACTCCTTGGCCTGATACCTTGGGTTTTGTGTCTTGCCCTAGGAGTTGAAGGTATTTCGTTGGTGAGTTTAAGACCTTAGATTATCTTTCCTTGTGTTTTGGAGGATCCAGGCCCAAGGTTACCTCCACTTACAAGCCCTTGGCTTGGCTTCCAGCCTCAATTCTGCATGACTTTGCCCAGTGATTCAAAAAGAGGCCAGGCTGGGCCTATATTTTTAAAGAAGAAAATGTATTATTTTTTTGATTGGCCAATACTTTGGATATTTATGGTGCACAACATAACATTTTAAAATACGTGTATGTTGTGGAGTGGCCAAATGAAGCTAATTAACATGTGCATTTCCTCACTGTGCTTTATCTGTGATAAGAACACTGAAAATCTACTTTTTTAGCAATTTTCACATAGACATTATTAACTACGGTCAGTGTGTTGTATAATAATCTCTTGAACCCATTTCTTCTGTCTAGCTGAAATTTTATATCCTTTGGCCAACATCCTCCCAGCTTCCCCACCCCCCAGCCCGTGGTAACATTCTACTTTTCTGTTTCTATAAGAGTTCAGCTTTTTAGATTGCACAGAAAAGTGACATCATGTGGTATTTGTTTTTCTGTGCCTGACTTACTTCACTTAACATAACATCCTCCATGTCCACCGATGGCGTCACAGACGACAGCATTTCCTTCTCTTTCAAGGCCGGGTGGTGGTGCATGGCGCACGTGTGCCATCCCGCACCTGCTGGACACAGCTCCGACCCACAATCGGCTGTTGCGAGCAGCGCCGCGGTGAGCGTGGCCGTGCGCGAACCGCTTCACGCACTGGCGTTACCTCCTTCGGACCTACAGCCAGCAGTGGGACTGCTGGATCATAGGGCAGCTCTGTTCTTAATTTTTGGAGGAAAGGCCTGGCCTTTTGAACTCGACCAGGGACCTGCTGTCTGCGCCTCGCCTCAGAGCCACGGCCCGTGCCTCCTGCAGCTTCGCCTTGCCCTGTCCCCTCGGCTCCCAGACCGCGCTGGCGGCCAGAAACCAGCTCACAAGTTCCCCGCCTCTGCTTCCACCGCGTGCATCTTTTCTGCTTCTGCCTGGGGTCCTGTCCTGGGTCGCTGTGCTCCTGGTTTGCTTGCACATGGCCATGAAAGTTTTGCTAAGACAACGGCAGCCCAGCTTGACTCAACAGTAACCCGCGGGTCTTCGAGCCCTCACACTAGTCTGAACAGATCTGTCAGAAACCAGCCTTAGATGGGCTGGTTTTCAGTTTCTCTCACAGACTGGTTGGTTCTAGAACTGTCGTAAAGAGGGGATCTGAGGACGCCGAGCCTCCCCTCCCCTCCACAGAGTGTTTATAGAGTTCGCCCGCCCTTCTCACGACCTCTGGACTTCACACCACCCCGGCCAGGCCAGGCTGGGCCTGGGTTAGAACTGGACTGGCGGCCATGAAGCTCTGTCCCCAGCAGAAGCAGGGCTTTGTCGGCCTGGGCTGGTGTTGTCCACTCAGCAGAAAGTGGGCGGGCACTTAGCAGTTTGCCCGGAAGACTGCCCCGAGGTTCTCCCCAGAGTTTCTCCTGCCAGGGTCGGTCGCTAATCACCGCATCCTCTAAGAATTTTCTGTAGGTGCTACCTAAATCTTACCCCTCGTTATATTTGGAAAGAACCCTTGGGGGGCAGGGAGTGTTGGGGTTATAGAGCTGAAACGTGCCTTGCACAAAACCCTGTTTCTCAGGATTTTTGTGCACTTAATCGCCTGTGTTTGCCTAAAGCCCCGAGTGGCTGCTGCTGCTCCTTGTGTAAATATCTCCCCTTCAATCCCGTCTGCTCTCCCCTGCCAGGCACAGAGGCACTGCGCTTCCTCCTTTGCCCCCTTGAGTCGGCTCCCATAGGTGGTGCCCGGCCTGCTCTGTGCCCAAGGGACAGCTTTCTGCCACTTGCTCTCCTCTTAGGCTTCTCGCACAAGAATTTGAAGGCGCCTCTCCCTGCAAATGTTCCTTGATTAACCTCACCTCTTCCCTAGTCTAACCTGTTGACTCCTCCCTCACCTCTTCCTCTTAACGCACCTTTCATAATTATCCCTGTGGTCCTGCCATATTTCCAAAGAGGACACGGATTAGTTTTGTTCACCTATTCAAGCATAAATTCCTGGAGGCTGTTTTTCAGTTGATATGTTCCAAGTTCCTTTTTCTGTGCTGAGGTCGCCAAAGGCCCAAAAACAGGCAATTAAAGGATCTGGCTTCTCCCAGTCTCCTTCTGCTGACATCTTTCTTGCAGGTCCAGAGGGTTCGTATTCTTGGTAGTACAGTGAGGCTAGCTCACTGTCGTGAAGCTGTGAGGTCCTAAGTCATAAAGTAACTCCCCTGGTTGTTGGCCATTATTGGAGCTGCATCTGTTGTCGGCAGGGCTTGGGTGGCCACCACTCTTCAGAGACAGGCGGGAAGGCAGAGCAAAGTGTCTGTGCCGTCTGCTGACATGGTCCCAGCACCCAGGGGATCCTGCAGGGCCAGATCCTGCCAAGAGGACCAAGGTGATCTGCGAGTCCATATTTGAAGGCGCTGGCAGCCAAGGGTCAATTTGCCTCCTGTTTTGCTCATTCCTTTTGGGAAAAGGTATTGACGGGGCTCTGGGGAAGACGCTTTCACAGGATTTCTCCCCAAGGGGGTCCTGGGCGTGATTGCAGCGGGCAGCCTGGGAGGAAGACAATGCCAAGGGAGGCATTTCTAAAATAAGAATTAAAGTCTTCCCTAGTCCAAAGTTCTATCTGGGAGCGGCTGGAGCGGCTGGTGGGTTGTGAGGCTGGTTTGACCTGTGGTCTTCAGGGTTACTGAAGGGAGATGGGTTCGCCCTGGCGTGTCGTGGAATGGCTGGGAGAGTAATGCGGGGAGGTCGTAGCTGCACCTGGGGACTCAGCCTAAAACTTGGGATGGGCAGGAGCCGGAGACATCCTTTCCATTTTGCAGAGGAGGACACTGGGAGAGATGGTGGCCACTTGAGAGAGGGCTCCGAGGCAGCCGGCGTCAGAAGCCAGGGCAGCGTGCCCCAGAAAGCAGAGTGCTTGGGGCTTCCTACACCACTAGCTATGATTCAAGCCAACAGGTATTTCCTCAACATCTGTTTTGTGCTGAGCCCTGCGCTAGTGCTGTGGGGGAGCCAGGGGGTAGAAGAGGAAGGAGGGAACAAAGTAACATGTCCCTGCCCTCAGATAAGCTAAACCTTGTTATAAAGAAATTTATAATGCAGTGAGTTTGAGGGTGGGGCCAGGGATTCCAGCCAGGTTTTTGTGATTTTTACACCTTCCTTTACCCAGGGAGATGGCGTTCTTTCTGAGCAAGGAAGAAGGTGATTCATGGAAGATACATCCCTAGGCATGTCCTCACCAGGCTAAGCCCACGAGGAGAGGGCTGATGTCTTTGGTAGGCCCCTTGTGCCCCTGGAAGGGTGATTAACTCTAGAACTACAGGTGTTTGCTAAATTCACCTGAATGTGCCTCTAATCCCAGATTGTCAACCAAATCCTGGGTGGAGGGTGGTTTGGGCGGGCAGAAAGATCCTGGTAATACCATCTGTAATCTGGGTGTGGATCCTAGTGGAAAGTGGGGAGCACCAGCCTGCTGCGGCCTCGCTGCACTCTGCCCTCGCCTCCCCAGTGGGCAGTGGGTGGCCCTCGCCTCCCCAGTGGGTGGCATTGCTGCGTCCTTGCCCGCCCACCGTACGTGCCCCATCCGGGTACTCGGGCTTGGCCTGTACCTGCTGCTCTGCGCCGTGAGCCTCTTGCATCTGCCTGGCCGCCACCGCCGCTGAGGGGAGCTGTGTAAATCACCACGACGGGCTCCTTTCGTGCCTGCGGCCTGACCTCCTTCCTTTCCCAAACCCGCTTCCCTTCTGTTTATTTTCGTTGTGGATTTATTAGACACACAGTTAAGTGCCCATTTAGCTCTGCGAACTGTCATCATGACTGCTTCATGAATAAGATCATTCACTGACAAAAGTCTTTAAACATTTTTTAAAAAGAAGGTGGGGGAGGCACGGGGGAGAGGGGAGGAGGAGGAAACAGTGCCCCGGGTCAGCTGGGAGGCCAAGAACAACCGAAACCCAAGCAGCGGCCTCTCCTGTAGCTCAAGAATGTAACAAGGGCCCTCAGAGTCGCCCTGCTCGTCAGGACGTGTGTCTCTCTGCTGCGGCCGCGGGGTCTGGCGTTCATCCTTTGTCTCAGTGCCGCGCGAGAGCGTGGGGCGGGCTCGGCCGCAGCTGTGCACCTGCTCGGAATGGCGCCAAGAACCCAGGGCATGTCAGTGCGACCCTTGCCGCTTTGGGGCCCTAAACTTCCCCCATCCGAACGCTCTGCTTCTGCCAGGGCTGCCCTGCCGCAGGCGGTGTCTCTTCCCAAGCACCTGGCTCCTTAAACACACGAATTGCTTTGCCGCAGCAGCGAGGCCTTGGTCCAGTTTCTTGGAAGCGAGCGGACTGTCCTCCAGGCGCTGGAACGAGCACGTCACGCGCAGTGGCCTCGGCAGCGCTGTCAAGGAGGTGTCATTACTGTCTCCATTTCAGAGGTCAGGGCCTGAGAATTAACGTGGTCAGGTAACGTGCCCCGCTACTTAGCACCGCCGGGAGGCCCAGCGCGTCCCCGAACTGGGCCTGTGCTTATTTCCAGAGAGGCTGAGTTGGCTGAGCCTGACCTCAGAGCACAGCACTGAGGAGGGCCCCCTGCACCCCCAGCCTTCTGGGCAGGCTTACCCTGCTCCCACCCAGCCGGAACGGGGCATCTTTCAGAACCGCCCTCACAGGTTGGGGTGCAGTCAGCCCCTTGAGTATGAATGAACAGGCCCTCGGCCCGCCACCAGTATGAGCAACAAGTCCGGGTCCCCTCCCACCTCTTCTGTGGGGTATCCAGAGGCTCGGGAACGTTTGGGGTGTTGGAGTACGTTGTCGTCTGCAGCTACCTTAGAAGGGGGTGCGAGCAGCATGTGGAGGAATTTGGAGGGAGGGGTTCCATCTGGAGCACAGTAACAGGACGGCGTCCTCACTGTGGAGTGTCGCACCGTGTTAGGGGACATGGTTTTCCACACCACAGTGGGAGGGGCACAAACGGAAGCTGTGGGACCTTGGTAGACCGTGCTGGAACGCTGGATGCGGGTGCTGTTCTCTCTGAGCTGTTCGGGGAATGACCTCTGAGTCTCAGCAGCCTTAGTGCCTGGCCCTGGTCCCAGATCACCTTGCTCCTGCCCCGCAAAGGCCCTTTCCTCCCCTGCCTCTTCTTTCTGATTTCTTTTTCAGCCATTCATTTATTTTTATTAATATTTGCAGTTCGTTTTCAGTTTGTGTTCAGTGCAAAGTCCATAATATGAAAAAGTTACTATATTCATATATATATCTTTCAAGCAGAAAATCTTTGCACTTTAATGCAAAATGAATCCTTTTACATTTGTTGTGATTACAAATATATGTTAGTGTATTTCTCACACATTTTTCATATTTTCTATGCTTTTTCTTTACTTCTTTCCCTCTGCCCTTTTTCTGAGTTCTATTAAATTAATCTGATTTTTAAAATTTTTCTTTTCCTCTAATTACTGGCTTGGAAGCTTTGAATTCTTCTTTTATTCTTTTAGTGATTGCCAAATCCCTTCCTTGCTGTATAACAACTTTAACAAACACATTTAATATTACATGGTTTTAAAAAAATACCCATTATTCAGTGGTTTTTCTTAGTTCTTGAAACTAATTTAGGAAGTTTTCCAGGGAAGACGTGTTTTATTTTTTATTCAAGGCTAGAACTTTAGGTTGAAGCCATTCAACAAAACACGATTGGAGTAACATAAAATACTGAATTCTTCCAGACTATAGAACAAAGCCAGTGATTTTCGTGGGCCTTGGGAATTCTAAAGATGTGGTTGATGGTTGTGCCTCAAATCAGTTTTAAATTCTGAGCATAAGTATTTTCAATATAAGAAAATATATATTAATAAGTTTTTAACATTATTTACTTGTCACTATATTTATTTAAAAAATGGGCATCAAATTATTGCACTTGAAGTAGAAGCAGTTGTTCCATGTACTCCAGAAGTATTTTTGAGGGTATTTAGGAAGTAAATGTGGTGTTTGGCCTGCCATTTAATATCTACTAACTAAATACATTGGACAATTAATATTCGAGAACAGTCTTCTAGGTTTGTAGAAGTGTAGAATCAGCTTTCATCTGAATTTTTTTAACAATTCAGCAATGCCACATGGGCCTGAAGCTTTGCTACTGAGAGCTGATTACCGAGTGTGGACACTTCCTATGAGCCTTCTGGGCCCTGACTCTTTAGTGCTCTCCTGCTTTCTCGTTCCCAGGGTCTCTGCTCTGCTTCTGACCCTCTTATCACTTACCTGAACAATTTTCTTTTTTTTTTTTGAGACAGAGTCTCACTCTCTTGCCTGGGCTAGAGTGCCATGGCGTCAGCCTAGCTCACAGCAACCTCAAACTCCTGGGCTCAAGCGATCCTCCTGCCTCAGACTCTCGAGTAGCTGGGACTACAGGCATGCGCCACCATGCCTGGCTAATTTTTTCTGTATATTTTTAGTTGTCCAGCTAATTTCTTTCTATTTTTAGTAGAGATGGGGTCTCGCTCTTGCTCAGGCTGGTCTCGAACTCCTGACCTCAAATGATCCACCCGCCTTGGCCTCCCAGAGTGCTAGGATTACAGGCGTGTAATCACGCCTGAACTATTTTGATGACCCTCTATTTTAATGATTGCCCTGTTTCCAGTATCTCTCTTTTTTATTTCTTTCTTTTTTAATAGGAGACACAGCATACAAATTTGTTATTAATAAAATGTATCAGGGAAAACCACAGACTGATTACCCCTAGTATCTCTTGTTTTCAACCCAGCATGTACCCTGGCACCAGACATCCTTTTCATTTTTAAGAAATGAATTGTGTGGACCAGTGATGATGAAGTCATCTTCACTAAGTTTTTACTACTAACCAACCAAGCTGTGTGCATGAAATAATATAAAATGTAACATGTATGTAAACTATGAAATGTGATAAACAGCCATGAACTCACCACCTAGCCTAAGCAGACTGCATCTACTGTATGTTCCCCCTCTATTCCAATTTCTCACTGGACTCATTCCAATAGCTCCCACTTTTTGTTCTGCTTGTATTATCTCTCTTTTCTAAATTCTACCCTAGAGCTAAAATATTTTTTTGTTTTAATTTAAAAATTTAAAAATCAATAAACATTTCTTTTTCACATAATAGGCTGCAGCTAAGTAAAAGTAAGAGCAATGGGGCGTCTCAGACCCATGAAGTCTTTCAGGAAATGAGGCTTTTTCCATGTTGTTTCTCTGCTATCCCCTGGAGGATGATGGAAAGGGGAACAGTATTAACACAATGCACAAATACAAGACCCAAATTTTATGTAGCCCTGGAATGGGGGAAAGAAAGGAAGTAATTGGAAGGCAAATGATTTCTTTTATCCAAGTGACAAAGAAGGTATGCACATTACTTTCAATTGACTGGCGTGAACTTAGCCATATGGCCATAGCTAGCTGCAAGGGAGGCTGGGAACTGTGGTCACTGTTTGAGAGGCTACGTGCCCAACTAAAACTCTATTAGTATAAAAGAAGTGGAGAAGGGATTTTGAAAGACAACTACTGCTCTGACTTTTCTGATTCCAAAAGCTTCGCTCTTCACCTTTATATGCTACAGTTTCTTGACTATACAGAGCACTGAATAACCTAAGAAATGTGTGTATTGATTGGTTGGTTGACCTGACGTAATTGCAAATGAATCACCTCAAGCTTCTGCAGGGCATCGTAGACTATTAACATAATTCCTCTTGTCCAAAGCCTGTATGCTGTTTTGCTCAAACGATGA
This sequence comes from Avahi laniger, assembly GCA_963575035.1. Classification (NCBI taxonomy): domain Eukaryota; kingdom Metazoa; phylum Chordata; class Mammalia; order Primates; family Indriidae; genus Avahi; species Avahi laniger. The sequence continues at coordinate 34,593 of CAUYSK010128484.1, forward strand.
ATCCAGTTTTGCTTTGATTTTGCTGTGAGAGTATCAATTAATGCATGGATCTTTTCCCAAATGGAAATGGAGGGGGTAAGATCAGAAAGTGATCTTTAAAGAAGAGTTTTACCTAACCAAAATTTCCATGGAGCCATTTTGAAAAATTCTAGCCAGTCCCAGGGAATCTGTTCCCCTCATACTCATAGAGAGAAGGGAGATTTAAAACATGAGGTAGGAAAAACGTGATGGAAAAATTTAGGATAATTATTAAAAACTTGAAAAAGGAAGACAGCAGGTGGGGGCATGAACATTGTCTTCCAATGTCTAAACAGCTGTCAAGTTGAAGACGACAGGACTCTCTAGATTGCCATCGAGCTCAAACCCAGTGCTCCCCAGCATTGCACAGACCTCTCCGTCAGGTCCAGTTGATGCTTCTTCTGGAGTGGAAATCTGTAAACTAAAAAGACAAGTTGTCTGCCTGCTCCCAACCCCCAGCGTCCACATACCCCTAACAGACTGTGAGGGAGGGGGACTGAATAACCTCGGCAGGTCATCCTGTTCACAAAGGGAAGATCTGGGGACATACAGCCATCACCAGTCTGTAACGATGGTAAAGCATGCTAGGCAGGCATTGTGAAATCCCCCTACAAAGGCAGGGAGGAGGGGGAAGGGAAGTTCTTTGATTAGACCTTGCTTCTCTTTGGGAGGGACCATCTTGTCCATCATTCACTGTAGTTCCGGAATCCATCCACTGTAGGTTCTCTTGTGTCCACTTGGCTATATCCGAAGTAGATATTTTGGAGGATGCCTCCTTGGGCGCTGTACAACCTTAGTAGCTCATTCATGCTAATGTAAGTTTTGGGCCCCAAAGGATTACTTTGATGCTGGAATAGTTAAAGATGTTTTAGTATGGTTTTGTGGTTCCCTGGTAATACAATAGACTTAACGTTTACTGAGCTTCTATTCTATTTGCTCCTAATCAGCTCCATGTCCCAGTACCTAAATTTCTTTCCCAACCGTAATTCTCAATCTTGATGTGTTTCTTTGCTTCCTCACCAAGCTTATTGTTCCTGTGAAACTAGCTGAGCTGATAGGCTTGGATAGGAGACTACAACCCCTAATCTCATCTTTGTTGAGAAGCCAATTTTTTCATGAGCTCATCTCTTTCTTGTAATATGTTCCCAGTGCAGTCAACAGTAGCTAATACACACGAACACTTGTGTTCTTTCGAAGCATTACCCCTGAGTCACACTCTCAGTGTCTGTGGGCCTTGCCTTCCAGGTTATTGCAGGCAATATTTTTACCAAACATTTTGCCATTGCAAATACCTTTCCCAGCCTTCATTATCAGTTTTCTTGCCCATCATCTCATTGTTAAGCCAATGTCATGTATTTTAGGTTTTTGTTTGTTTGTTGTTTTTTTTTTTTTTGAGATGGCAGTACTTTATATCAAGGTACCAAGTTCTGTGCAAATCAAGGCATGCTAACTGCTCCTAGAGACAACCACCAATTTCTGTCACTTAGCACAATGAAATCAATTTATTGTTTATGAAATGGGCTGCTCTGCATATTCCTCATCAAGTGGTTTTTCTATCTGACTTTCCCCCGAGCTGAGCCTCAGGGACCTCATTCTAGGGACTCTGCCATCTCTCAGTGCCTCCCTGAATGCTCTATGTCCAGCTGGCCGAGGAGGTTGGAGATGCAGTGTAGGACGTGCGTGGGGGGTTTAGTTGCCCAGGCCTCCAAGTGGGATACCATCTAGAACTTAGTCACACACTGCTTCTAATTGAAGGAAACCTGGGAAATGTAGTCTAGCTGCACTCCCAGGAAGAGGAAATGGGTTTGCTGAGCCATTATCCAGCCTCCGCCATATCAAGGATGCTTTTCATAACAATTATAGCTATCTGAAAATAAGGGCATGCTGTCACTGAACCTGCCCATATGATATGCATTCTGTGTTGGGTAGAAAGTTGGACTAGATTACCTTTAAAGTCACTTCCAGTTTTATTATCAGAGAAGACTCAAAGTCAGTTAATATAGCCATGTGGAGAAAAGATAATTAACATGTTCATAAATTTTGGCCTTGTTTCTTTTTAAATGGGGCTCTTGGTGCACTATGATCTTATTTTATCATCACCCAGATTTATTAAGGTATAATTGTCAGATAAAAATTTTATTTATTTACAGTGTACAACTTGATGTTTTGATATATATATATATATTGTGAAATGATTAAATCTAGCTAATTAACACATCTGTCACTTTTCATATTTATTTATCATATTTTGGTGGTAAAAACATTGAAGATATACTCTCTTAGCAATTTTCAAATATACAATACATTACTGTTAACCATAGTCACCTTGCTGTGCAACAGATCTTCAAAACGTATTCATCCTGTCTAACTGAAACTTTGTACCCTTTGACCAATATCTCCCCATCCCCCTGCCCACATCCCCCAGCTCCTGGCAACCACCACTATACTCTCTGCTTCTATGAGTTCAACTTTTTAGATTCCATATACACGTGAGAAGATGCATCATTTGCCTTTCGGTGCCTGGCTTATTTCATGTAGCATAATGTTCTCGAAGTTCATCCATGTTGTCATAAATTACAGTATTTCCTTCTTTTTAAAAGCTGAATAGTACTCCATTGTGTGTGTGTGCATATATGTACACACACATATATACATGCATACACACACACACACACACACACACTACATTTTCTTTATCCATTTATTCTTCAATGGGCAGTTAGGTTGATTTCATATCTTGACTATGGTGAATAATGCTGCAATGAACATGAAAGTTCAGATGTCTCTTTGACAAATTGTGTTCATTTCCTTTGGATATACACCCAAAAGTGGGATTGTTGGATCATATGGGAGGTCTATTTTTAATTTTTTGAAGAACCTTCATACTATTTTCCATAATGGCTGTATTCATTTGCATTCCCACCAACAGTATGCAAGGATTTCCTTTTCTCCCCATCCTCATCAACATTTATCTTTTATCTTTTTGATAAAAGCCATTTAACAGGTGTGAGGGGATAGCTCATTGTGGTTTTAATTTGCATTTCCCTGATGATTAATGGTTAAACATTTTTTCATATACCTCTTGGCCATTTGTATGTATGCCTTCTTTAGAAAAATATCTATTCAGTTCCTTTGCCCATTTTTTAATCAGATTATTTGTTTTCTTGCTATTGAGTTGTTTGAATTCCTTATATATTTCGAATATTAACCCCTTATTTCTTTGTGGATTTGATTTGCATTTCCCTGATGATTAGTGGTAGAACATTTTTTCATATACACGTTGGCCATTTGTACGTCTTGTTTGGAAAATGTCTATTCAGTTATTTTGCCCTTATCAAATGTATGGTTTAAAAATATTTTCTCCCATTATGTAGGTTCCCTGCTTCCTTTGGTGATTGTTCCCTTTGTTGTACAGAAGGTTTTAGTTTGATACAATCCTATTTGTCTATTTTTGCTTTTGTTGCTTATGCTTTTGGTGTAATATTAAAAAAAATAATTGCCAGAACAACGTCAAGAAAATTTTTTCCTGTTTTCTTCTAGAAATTTTGCAGTTTCAGGTCTTATGTTTAAGTCTTTAATTCCCTTTGAGTTTATTTTTGTATAGAGTGTGAGAAAGAGTTCACTATCATTGTTTTGCATGTGGATATCCAGTTTTCCCAACACTATTTATTGCAAAGACTGTCCTTTTTCCATTGTGTATTCTTGGCACCTTTGTCAAAGATCAACTGACCATAAATTCACGGATTTATTTCTGGGCTCTCTGTTCTGTTCTGTTGGTCTATACTTGTGTTTTTATGCCAGTGCCATACTGTTTTGATTACTATAGCTTCTGTAGTATATTTTGAAATCAGGTAAGTGTGATGTCCTCAGTTGTGTTCTTTTTTTTATTATTTTTTTATAGAGATGGGGTTTTTACTATGTTGCCCATGCTGGTCTTGAACTCCTAGCCTCAAGCAATCCCCTTGGCCTCACAAAGTGCTGGGACTAGAGGCATGAGCTACCACACCAGCCAGATTTGTTCTTTTTGCTCAAGATTGCTTTGGCTATTTGGGGTATGTGGATCCATATGAATTTTAGGATTTTTTTCTTTCTATTTATGTGTAAAATGTCATTGGATTTTGATAGGAAAATTGTATTGATCTGTAGATAGCTTTGGGTAGTATGGACATTTTTACAATATTAATTCTAATCTATGAACATGGGATATATTTCCATGTATTTGTGTCTTCTACAATTTCTTTCATCAATGTTTTATATTTTCAGTGTGTAGATCTTTTACTCCCTTGGTTACATTTATTTCTAAGTATTTTTTGGAATGCTATTGTAAATTGGATTATTTTCTTGATTTTTTTTTCTGATAGTTCATTGTTAGTGTATAGAAACTCTACTGATTTTTGTGTGTTAATTTTGTATCCTTCAACTTTACTCAATTTGTTGATTATTCTATTCTTAAAGCCTTCTATTCTTAAGACCAGTTAATTGTGATTAGAGGTGATAACAAATATTTGGTGAACTTAACTAGATTCATGAATTTAGACAAACTTGAGGAAATATGAGCACATTTTTGTTTATTATTATCTATAATCAGGGCAAAATATTTACTTAAGTGAATAATTGCCTCTGCAAATGAGAGTATAAACTCAAGCATAGTGAGTACATTTGCTGATTGCCTGCCTTTGCTGAATCTAGCCATGGCATTGACATCACCCTTAGGAGTGGAACCTGCCTTAACATAGCAGTCTTCACATTAATCCATAATTACAACAAGTTAGGGGGTCTCACAAATAAAAGGTTATCTTTTACCACCCCAAATATTAAAGCAGCTCCTCTTTTTTAAGGGTAGGTTTTATTATTACAGTCATCACCCTTAATTCTCTTTAGTGAACTTTCTTTTTCATGAGAAAAGTTGGTCATTAAAGAGTCAGCCATTAAGAGCACAAGAAAATACTGCAAAAGGTCACTCAGAACAAGTCCTCTGAGTAAAAAATAAAATTAAAAAAAAATAAAATACTGCAAAAGGGAAAGTGTATAGGAGGAGTGGAAGCAGTTATTGCCATTTTTATAGTGTTTTACACAATATATATTTATATATCACATAAATTATATGATACATAATATATAGATAAGTATATAATTTATATATGTATAGAATTAATATGTAACATGATATATTAACAAATAACATGTGATATATACTATTTATATAAGTTATTATAATTATATATTATATATGTTTATATTATATAAAGCACATTCATTCTTTCGCTCATCTAACAGATACTTCTTTTTTTTCTTTTGTTTTTTGAGACAGAGTCTCACTCCATTACCCAGATTAGAGTGCCATGTTGTCACCCTAGCTCACAGCAACCTCAAACTCCTGGGCTCAAGTGATCCTCCTTCCTCAGCCTCCCGAGTAGCTGGGACTACAGGCACACACCACCACGCCCAGCTAATTTTTCTGTTTTAGTAGAGACAAGGTCTCACTCTTTCTTAGACTGATCTCAAACTCCTGAGCTCAAGCGATCCTCCCACCTCAGCCTCCCAGAGTGCTGGAATTACAGGTGTGAACCACCGCACCCGGCGTTAACAGATATTTATTGAGCTCCTAGTTGCACCAGCCAGACAGTACATTAGACACCTGAACTTAACATGAGTAAGACATAGTTCTTTTCTCAAGGCACTCTCAGTCTGGTAGAAGTGCGGACTTCGGTTAGGGGATCGGGAGGCTGGGGTTAGAACACGTTCATGGAAAGGGTGATGTTTGAACAGAGTCATTCATCTAATCCAACAATGTTTCTGGGAGACCAATGCTATTCCCATCACTCAGATGAAGAAACTGAGGCTCAGTGAAGCCATGTGACTCGTCCAAGCAGAGTTGGGTGTGGAATGTGCCCCTCCACCCCCAACCCCTGCCACACCATCTTTCTGCTCTACTACACTTACACAAACCTTATGCAGGTAGCTAAATTATAGGTACACAGCAGAGTTATGGAGCCTGATTTTAGAGTCTAGTTGATAATACTGATAACTGCCTTTATTTCCCTCCTCATGGAGTTAGTTAAGCTCTTTCTCAGAACAAGGCTAATTAAGCAGACAGGTTCTTCTCAGCTGGTAATACTCACCTAGGTGTCCCCCTGCCATTGCATTGGCCCTTTCTCCTCCCCTTCCCTGACTTCCCTTCCCACGACTCAGCTGGAGTTCCACCTTCCGTGTGAAGTGCTCCCCCAGTTCTGTCCCTGAAAACCAGCTCCTGCTTCCACCCTCCCCGGTACAGACTTGGATGGTTCTCAGTTGGTGACTCTCATCCTGTGCCCCACCCCTCCCAGGCCATGGGCCCCTCAGGCAGGGACTACCTTATGAGTCACTCCACCCTCTGGTACCTGGGTCAGGGCTGAGCCCACACATGGGACTCCTCAATGTGATGCTTCTGGAGTGATGGTTTTATCCAGGAGACACAAGGGACAATGTCCTTTTCTTCTGATGTTTTATAATATCCTTATTGAGCAAAAAATCAAGTTGGCAACCTACAATGAGTTCCTTAAGTGTATGTGTGCACATGCACATGTGAATCATATTGGTTGTGAAATCCAAAAGTCTAGGATCCATAGCTCTAGAAGGTGGTTTCTAAATCTGCAGGACATTTGATCTATTTGGGACAATAAAAAATATAGATTCCTGCGTCTCATTCCAAAACTAAGGAACTGGGAGATGAGAGCCCAGGGAATTCCTGTTTTTAACAAAGACTAGCAGATTATTCTGATGGTGAGTGGCATTTAAATTATGTTTCAACAATTGGGAGCATTTGAGTAGATGATGATGGAGGGCAGGTAGAGGCAGAAAGAGGCTTTCAGAGCATGAACAGTGAGAGCAAAGCTGTGAAAAGAAGCTTTAGGAATGGAAGGTGGACCAAATGGGATAAACGACCCATAAAGGGAGTTGACGGGATTCTGGTCAAGAAGGAGGGTGGTGGCCAAATTGTGACAAATTTCAACTTTATGCTGAGAATAGTAGACCCTCCAGGGCAGGAGGGGGCAAGAAAAGCAGAATTACTAAAATCCTAATATGCAAAAATCCTTGTCTTTGGGCAGAACAAATAATGTCCCACTTAAACGTGTATTATTTTGAATGGATGTAGATGCTGCTTAGTGTAACTTAGTACAAAAGGTTTCCTGAATTAGGTTATTAAATATGAAATGTCCGATTTCCTTAAATACTAAATTTGACAGTTGATATCTCTGACATGTCACTTTGACATGTCTTGATTTATTTTTATTGTGAAGATACATCCTGATTCTTTCAAATACATGATTTGGCTCGTGATTATCTTTCAAATTTTTTTATAGCAATTTTTGTGAAACGATGGATAAGGCAAAAACTCCTGTTATTTTGAAATATGAGTTCTGTCATGGAACCAAGTGCTGTGCAGACAGCTCAAAATATCAATGGAGTGTTTGGGAAAGATTTGGCTAATGAACACATAGCACATCGACGGTTTGAAAAGTTCCATTTTGGTGATTTTAATCTTGAAAATGAGCCACGTGGGTGACCTCAGACCAAGGTGGATAATGATGAGCTGAAAGCTGTAGTGGAAGAGAATCCATATCAACTCACATGTGAATTAGCAGCAAGTTTTGACGTTATTATTTCAATAATATTGGACCATTTGAAACAAATCAGCAAGGTAAAGAAGCTAGATAGATGGATACCGCATGAATGAAATGAGTGTCAGAAGAGAAATGGTCTTGGATTTTGCCTTTTTTGTGCTGTCAAAACATAAAGATGAACCATTTCTATACTGTACTCTTATGTGTGGTGACAAATGGATTCTTTTTGACAATTGCAAGTGTTCAGCACAATGGTTGGACAAAGATGAAGTGTTGAAACACAGTCTAAAACCGAATATTCATAAAAAAAAGCTAATGGCATCTGTTTGGTGGTCCAGTGCTGGTATTATCCACTATAGCTTCATGAAACCTGGCCAATCAATTCCAGCATATGTCTACTGCAACCAACTGGATGAAATGATGACAATGCTTGCAATTAAGCAGCCAAGATTGGTCCACAGAGACAGGCCAGTCCTCTTGCAAGACAATGCTCCACAACATGTTGCACAAACAACGCTGCTCAAACTACAGAGACAGGACTTTCAAACTCTCTGTCATCCACCTATTCAACAAACCTCCCACCAACTGACTACCACTTCTTCCAGGCTTTGGAGCACATCTTACAAGGAAAAATATTCAATTCTCAACAATCTGTGGAAAGTGCCTTTTGCGATTTCCTTGCTACTCGCTCTCCAGGCTTCTTTGCTGCTGAAATAAACAAGCTACCGTTAAGATGGCAAAACTGTGTGGATAGTTTATATGCATACTTTGATTAATTGTACTACTTCTTGTTTGAGATATAATAAACTACACTTTGGATTCGAAATCGGACATTTCATATTTAATAACCTAATACGTAGCTTTTGGTTATTTTTAGCAGATCATAAGAGTACAATTTCTACCATGTGAGAGACTCTGAATCTTTTAACCAAAAGGTTGAGAAATGCTCCTGGAGGCACTGGGAGTCCCTGGAGTTTTCTGAGCAGAAGAATAATGGGGTTTCAGGGTGGATCGATGAAGGGAGCTGTCGTAGGTGTAGACACCAGAAAGGAGGCTGTTCAAATAGCCAGAAAGTGGCAATGAGGACCTGGGTGGAGGTGGCCAGCAGTGGTTTGATGTCAGCACCATATTTTGTGTTCTGCCTATGAGTCGGTGGTTCCCTTCTCTCCTTTGTCACATATCTGTCCTCTGCAGACCTAACCAAGCCCCCATGTCTGCGTTGAGTTACATGCCCCAGAGGCAGTGGTCGAGCCTCCTGCTTCTATTTTACAGAGTCCTGAGAGGGCAGGTGGTAATAAGGGATTTGATGGATGCAGCTTGCTAATGACGATCTTCCCACATAGCCCTATAGCTGGAAAAGATTGTCCCGAATCTGGAGGTCTATTGCTCTGGATCAAATTATAGTCCTGAATGAATAATGCTAGAAGAAAGGGCCAAAGAATAGCCTACTAATAACTCTGAGAGAAATCAGATTGAAAGAGGTGACAATCCTTTAATCCCAAGTGATATTGCTTCTGCTGTAAACCCTGGAATCTTCATCACCCCCAGAGGAGCCCTGGCTGCAGTCCTCAGCCACCTAATCCCCGGAAGGGGCAGAGAACACTGGCTATTCCAAAAGTGGACATGATAGGCTAGCTGGCTACTGGGGGTCAGGTGGGGCTGAACACTGTAATTTCAGCCACAGTCTGCCTCTGTCTCTTCTGGGAGCAATTGGTGTCACCAAAATGCAGAGAACCCTAATCCTGTCTTGGCACAGATGCAGGCTGGCTGTCGCCAGGGCTCTCCTACCCAGAAATTCTGCTTTATAAATAGAGGAACCAATATGCAACATTACAGCAAAGGCCACTGAGGTATATTGCATGGTGACAGAGTGGTGGAATTTCCAGGAGGGAGGGGCACTTTTGGTACCACATCTAGCCTTCCTGCCTCAGGCAAGACTGCGTTGTGGGCTAGTTTGGCTTCTTTTCATATCACCTGCACTTTCATTTAAGTGGAGGAAAGTAGCATATGGGTAGAAAATCTAAATGGAGACTTTTACTGATCTCTGAAGTTCAGAGCTCTTAGGGCAACTAAAGTTGTGCATCTGTGTGTATACATACAAGTGCATAAACTTATAAATGGGTACTGTGGGTAACAGTGGCTATAAATCCCACAACTTTAAACTTTTCCTTACATTTTGGTAACTTCCCATATTATACATTCTCACTTTCCAAGTAGGAGCCAGAAAATGTACTACTGTAGACCTCATGTAGCTAGGGCACAGTCATATGATCCAGGTTCCGGCACTCGGGTACACACCCATGAGACTTGGATCTGGAAGTAAGTGACATAAGGAGACAACCACATATTTGAGTAATCTCAGCTCTTTAAGCAGGTGTAGTGGCAGAGGTCTCCAGGTCTTTGGCAGTGGCAGAGGTAGAGTTTCTGGCATCCAGCAAATCTGTGGGACCAAGTAGTTGAACATTGTTTCTGGCTCCTTACCTTCAGGCGCGGCTCTCTCAGCCTCCGGGAGAGTCTATGAGTTACTTAATATTTTTCTTGGTGGGGGAGACAGATTCTTGCTCTGTTACCCCCGCAAGAGTGCTCACTGCAACCTCAAGCTCCTCGGCTCAAGTGATCCTCCTGCCTTAGCCTCCTAAGTAGCTGGGATTATAGCCATGTGCCACCGTGGCCAGATAATTTTTCTATTTTTTTTTAAAGTAGAAATGGGGTCTCCCCATTGCTCAGGCTACTCTTTTTTAAAATTTTAGCATATTAATGGGGGTACAAATGTTTAGGTTATGTATATTGTCTTTGTCCCACCTGAATCAGAGTTTCAAGCGTGTCCATCCCCCTAGACGGTGCTCACCACACCCATTAGATGTGAATATACCCATCCTCTCCTCCCAACTCCCATTTGCCCGACACCCGATGAATATTATTACCGTATGTGCACTTAAGTGTTGATCAGTTAAAATCAATTTGATGGTGAGTATACGTGGTGCTTGTTTTCCATTCTTGTGATACTTCGCTTAGTAGAATGTGTTCAAGCTCTATCCAGAATAATTAAAAAGGCGCTAGATCACCATTGTTTTTTGTGGCTGAATGGAATTCCTTGGTATACATATACCACATTTTATTAATCCATTCATGTATTGATAGACACTGGGGTTGTTTCCACGTCTTTGCAATTGTGAATTGTGCTGCTATAAAAATTCTAGTGCAGATGTCTTTTTTATAGAATGTCTTTTGTTCTTTTGGGTAGCTGCCCAGTAATGGGATTGATGGATCAAATGGTAGTTCTACTTTTAGCTTTTTGAGGTATCTCCATATTACTTCCCATAGAGGTTGTACTAGTTTGCAGTCCCACCAGCAGTGTATGAGTGTCCTATGTCTCCACATCCATGCCAACATTTATTGTTTTGGGACTTTTCGAAAAAGGTCATTCTCACTGGAGATAAGTGATATCTTATTGTGCTTTTAATTTGCATTTCCCTGATGATTAGAGATGTTCAGCATTTTTTCGTATGTTCGTTGGCCATTAGTCTATCTTATTCTGAAAAGTTTCTGTTCATTTCCTTTGCCCACTTTTTGATAGGGTTGTTTGATTTTTTTTGATGATTTTCCTGAGTTCTATATAGATTCTAGTTATCAACCCTTTATTGGATGTGTAACATGCAAATATTTTCTCCCATTCTGTAGGTTGTCTGTTCACTCTCATGATAGTCTCCTTGACTCTGCAGAAGCTTTTTAATTTGATCAGGGCTCATTTATTTATTTTTGTTGTTGCTGTGATTGCTTTTGGGATCTTCATCATAAATTCTTTCCCTAGATCAATGTCTATAAGAGTTTTTCTTTTTTTCTTTTTTTTTTTTTTTGACACAGAGTCTCACTTTGTTGCCCGGGCTAGACTGAGTGCCTTGGCATCAGCCTAGCTCACAGCAATCTCAGACTCCTGGGCTCAAGCAATCCTACTGTCTCAGCCTCCCAAGTAGCTGGGACTACAGGCATGTGCCACCATGCCCGGCTAATTTTTTCTATATATTTTTAGCTGTCCAATTAATTTCTTTCTATTTTTGGTAGAGAC
>CAUYSK010128485.1:0-39668 GCA_963575035.1 Avahi laniger
ATCCTAGCATTCTGGGAGGCCGAGGCGGGCGGATTGTTTGAGCTCAGGAGTTCGAGACCAGCCTGAGCAAGAGTGAGAGCCCGTCTCTGCCAAACATAGAAAGAAATGATCTGGTTAACTAAAAATATACAGAAAAAATTAACTGGGCGTGGTGGCGCATGCCTGTGGTCCCAGCGACTCGGGAGGCTGAGGCAGGAGGATCACTTGAGCCCAGGAGTTTGAGGTTGCTGTGAGCTAGGCTGACGCCACGGCACTCACTCTAGCCAGGGCAACAGAGTGAGACTCTGTCTCAAAAAAAAAAAAAAAAAATTTCTATCTGATGTTTTAAAAAAGTTTTGTGGAATTTCTTACGTATAAGTCAAGTGAAGCACAGAATCTTGGCACTATTTTGGGGTAGCATGGGATTCTGAAAAATTTTCTTCTATTAAATTGATTATTTCAACTCTCAACACCATCCATGCAGGTACTGGTGACTTATGCTATGCTAGGTTATGTTTGGCCTCTATATGCCTATGTCAATGTGAATGGCCTCTAGCAAATTGTGTGTGATGCTAAGAAAAACCCAAGAATATTACAAACATAGTCAATAGAGAAATAGAAATAGGATTCCCTTGAAATTAGCTGTATAAATAATAAAAAGGAGAGTATATGGAGTGTTAAATTTTGTTTACTTCATGATTAGAGTGATCAGATAATTACAGGGAGCTGTTTCCATACAATATTAACAGTGATAACAGCGATGACACTACTGCTGAACTTCTGTTAGGCATTTGTAATGTGCCGGGTATTATGACATATAATCTTGGAAGTAAGAACTATTTTTATTCATATTTAATAGATGGAAAAAAATGGATGCTTGTGTTAGGTAACTTGCCCAAAGTTATATAAGATAATATCTTCTAAAACTGGGATTTCATCACAAAAGCTATCCAATCCCGACCACTATTTTCTCAACTACTGCTTTATACTCTATTTAGGGAAGGGGAGATTTACAAGTTGGTGTACAAAATTTGTCATTATATTTTGAAAATGTGAGCTTGGGGAAGGACTGAAAGTAGTGCTGATTGTTACATATGTACTTATTTTGATGGCATTGGTGTCTCAGATTGACTTCCTTAGAGACAGAGTCTAAGTGAAAAAAACTGAGGGTTTGGTTTTTTTTTTTTTTTTTACAAACCACAGCAGATTTATTACTCAATATCTAGTGCCACATCATAGCGCCACCTGGAGCGCTCACCTTCCCCCCTGGCTCCAAGGGTACACTCAAAACTGGAAAAAGCAAAAGTAAACCCAGATCCCTGCTCCTCCTCTGGAAGAGAAGGCCTTGACCAGGAAGCCCCTTCCACAGGTCCCAGCAGGCAGGAGAGTGGAACCCTAAGTGAGGAATCGCTCTGGGAACAGAGGAAGGAAGGAAAGGAGGATAGCGCGGGAAAGGTACTAACTAAGAACGTGGCCTCTGCTGGAGTCTAGCTTCAGCCTGAACACAGGGATCTCTGGAGCATGAATTGCACCAGAGAACAGGTCCCACTAAAAGGCAAGAGGGATGGCTATTTCTATTCCAGGGTCAGTCAGTCATTAGCCACAAGTCACCTCTAAAGATGGGATATAAATGACTCACAGAGTCAGCTTCTACTCAGTCAAAGGAAAAGGGGGTAGCTGTGAATCCTTAGCAGCCTGTCATGCATTATACATCTTTCTTAGGAGTAAAAGGGGCAAGACACAATAACTTTCCTTTTCCTTTGAGAAAGTCTTGCCATGTTCCTGGCTGCCGACTGCCTGCCCCTCCCCCACAAAGAAAACAAAAAACTTCACTGACATAGCAGGATCCTAAATCTTTGTGATATGTATTTCTCACCATCTGGTACACGTCTGTCTTCCTAAGGCATCTGGAGAACTTGCTGCTTGTTGCTCAACATGTCTCAGTAATATGATATCATGACTAGAGTGACTCCATTTTAGTTTTTGTAGAACGTCCACAATGTTGAAATATACTGTGGCAGAGAGTAGGAAGATTGTCATAACCCTGAAGCAAGGCTAATGCATAGTGTTTTTAACGTATACTGTTGTCCCTTCCATGTGTGAGCAAACTGCTTTTCATACTCTTTCCTCTTAGGTATTAGAAAAGAAAAGACAGCAAAACTAACTTGCCAGGTCAGTAGCTACATGGCACATGCTGGCTTTGTTAGTCTGCTCTATTTAAGATATCACAGCAGAGTCAAAAGCTGCAATTTGAGCAACAACTTGGTTTAGTTTGCAGCAGTCCACTATCATTGGCCATAATTAAGCTGATTTTTGCAAGGTGCTAGCTAGTAAAACAAACATGGATATGATGTGTTCACTACCCTTGTATCCTTTAAATCTTTAAGGGTGACACTAATCTCTCATGTCACTTCTCAATGGTGTAATATAGTTCATTCCAATCATATGTTACGAACCAGGGAAGCCACTATTGCCTGGATCCATGGACCACCTGTGACACAAATCTGGGCCGGGACTCCATTTATTTCCTGATCTATGGCTTCCATTTCCACATGGGTGGAAGGGAGTGGTGCTTTCCATCCCTGGTGTGAGCTTCAACGCAGAACCTGTATAAAAGAGTCCTTGAAAAATCTAGTTACTCTCCTTTACCTGGGGTATATTTTTTAAAGTAAATGGCGTAGATTCCTTCAAGGAAGAAGTGAGAGAACCCCTTCTCTATTCACTGATCATGTTGCAAGGTCCTACCTCATGGGGAACTTCAGTCCCTGAGTTCTGAATTGAGAAACTGGGCAGACAATTGTGGCTTTTGACTGGAGCAGCTGACGTCAGCCCAGTTCCATGACAGTCACATCGATCAAAGAACAGCCTCCAGTGACCTTCTCAGTGAAAATGGATTCCCCTTAGCAGCATATTCCTGCCACCAGGGTAAAAGGTGTGCCCTCCAGGTCTCCCAGAGAGACATCGTCTATCAGTGCGTTTTCCTTTCTTATGCAATACACATATTTTAGCAATTTTTTTTTCCTCTGAACATTTTTATTTCTTCTTCAACTCTCTGCTGTGGAATTTTGGCATCTCTACTTCATTTAAAGCCATTGCTTTTTTCACGTTTCTAAGAGCCGTCCTAACACTGTGTAAGGATGAGCCTCCCTGAATCCTTGTTAGTGTGTTGAAGACAGAGTCACAGGTGAGTGTCCTAGCTTTGTATTCTGGCTCCTTTCCCCTTGATCCAGCACCCTTAGGATCTACTTCCAAACATACTCTCCTGACTCCCTGCAGTACATATCAGCCAGATCCTGTAGCTTTTCCAACATATAATTCCACTCCTGGCCTAGCAGGCCAGCCCTTCCTCAGGTGGATCACGCTGAGACTTAAACCGAGGGATTTTTCCAGTCTCCAGGATGGGGGAGGATACAGATCCCAAGGAGGCTAAGCATGGCCTTGTGGGCCACCTGCCTCATTCTGAGCTTTCTCAGAATCTTCCAGCAAGAGCCCCCACTGTCTGCAAACAGTGGGATTGGGCCAGTTGATTCAGGGAACCTGGCATTGAAGGTTCTCAAACATACCTACCAAGATACCACTATGCTACATTCTATTAGTGAATATTAGTGAGGGGAGGGAGGTGGATACTTCCTTTGTTAGGTCCTGTTTTATCTAAAAGAAATTTCCTTGTGACCAAAAACAACTGTTTGGACCAAAGGGAATTCTCTGGAGCACTGCTTTTCAGACTGTAGCATTTATCAGAATTACCTGGTGGGCTTATTAAAACACAGATTGCTGGGCCTCAATCCAGAGTTTCTGATTTGGTAGGTCTGGGGTGGGACACATGTTGTGCATTTCAAGTTCCCAGGTGTTACTGATATAGCTGGTTTGGTGACTGCACTTTGAGTACCACTGCTCTGGAGAAGGTGGCAGCTCTAGACCATTGGCAGCCAATATGCTGGACAACTGAGGGATCCATACACCAGCCTAGTGAAGGAAACGTGTGTGTGTGGGAGGAGACACCAACTCATCCAGTACAATCAGTGCTGCATTAATCTAAATGGTGTTGAACTAATCACTCTGATCAAATGTGATTGACTTTAGAACAGCATTTCTGTAAGAACCTCTTCATGTTGAGTCTTTTAAATATTTGTAGCATTAACAAGATTAATATGGATACTTATATTTTCCCCTATAATGTGACAATGAAAACTTTAGGGAGTTATGGGCTTCCCTCCCACTTCATTAGTTTACAATTTGTTTTGCTTTGTTTTGTTTTCTCTCTCTTGGTAATGAGGAAATACTTGCCTACATCAAATCATGGCTGAGAAACTGCACTAAAGCCATAGCTGAGCATGTGTTTCATCCTAATGAGTCATTGCTTAGGGGAATATCTCTAGTAAAAATAAATCCAACTTGTCTAGGAAAATAAACTCCCCTTTCTATCCTTCCCAAAGCATGAGCATTACCTGATTCTTGGCAAGGTAAAAAGAGCTTTGAAATTAGAGTTACGTGATAGCTACAGTAATTAAAGGTGTCAACATCTGTTGAACAACAGTAGGCAAAAAAAAAATTGCTTATTTTAAGAGAGAAACAACATCTTAATCATGTGGTTTCATACTTGGAGGCCTACTTCAAAGTTCAAATGATGATTATTGGATAGGAGTCTCATTTGTGTCAGTTTTGGGCTAATTTTGCCTTGAGAACTCATTGGATGTAGCTGCAGGTGAGTTATTGTTATGTTCTTTTTAACTGCAGATGGTGACACATCATTGTATGTGATTATAGCATTTTTTTCTTTAAAGAGCTCAAAGTTAAAAGTGTTCCCAGGCGATATCTTTGTTAGTTCATGGCCATATCGTTAGTTAATAAGGTTTAATTAAGCACTTTGTGTATCCAGAGAAAGGAAAAAAGGAAAAGACGTTGAGGGGAAGTAAAGGCTGTTCAGAGGGAGAGCTCGGAACCGGGGTCTGGGAGACACGGAGGTGAAGGAGAGTTGAGAGAGGAAGCTGAGGGGTAGGAAGTGAGGTGTGGCCATTGGACCAGATCCTGAGGCGGAGCTAGGGAGAGACAGACAGACAGATGGAGAAAGTAAAGACAAGCCGTAAGACTGTGGTCTTGCGGGGTGGGAGGTGGGGGGAGGGGACGAGGTGTGGGGTGTGCGCACGGATGCTTTGAAAGGAGGTGGAAGCGTTTCTGCGTGAATATCCATTACACACCCAGCCACAGAGCGACTGAGTTAACAAGGACAATCTGCTCTGGTGGAGAAGGGGTAGTATTTATTTTCATCTTTAAGTGTTGAATCCAGTCCCTTCTGATTAACACGAGACTTGCTTAGGGAAACTGAGCTCCTGTGAATCTCCCCCCTTACATGGCTGTCTTACCGTATGGAACACTCAGTTTAGCTTTGCTTTGCTGCTTCCGGTGGTCTTCAGGGGTGGCAAAGTTGTGGTCCTCCAGCCAAGAGGAGGCTCCAGTCCCCAGATATGAAGAGAGATTGATTGCTCCAGGAAGCATCACAGAAACAGTGCTGCGATGAGCTCTGTTTCAGAGAGGAGGGACTTGGCAAGTATTAGGTTAGTAATTTTTCTTACCTGCCTACAGTAACAACTCTCTTCATGTATCTTTTTAATTTACTGCCAATACTCATATGCATATAGTTCATATATGTAAAGTGCTTAGGACAATGCCAGCATATAGTAAACACTGAGATTTTGTTTATATTGCTGTAATCACCACCACTACCACCAGTATTACTACACCAATTTACCTCTGCTACTACTTACCTACCCACCCGCGCATCCATGCCTCTCTCTAACCATCCTTTGCCCGTGTGTGTGTGTGTGTGTGCACATTTTTCTGCACATTTTTCCTTTGTCTCTCTGGTTGGCTTCTATGTGTCCATATGCACACATGTAACTTACAGTATTTGAAATATACTTTATATATTCGGTATTGTGACATCTTTGCCATTTCTTTTGCTTTCTGCAATGCAGAAATGTTCTTTTTTTTGTTGCCCTTTTTTTTTTTTTGAGACAGAGTCTTGCTCTGTCACCCTGGGTAGAGGACAGTGGTATCATCATAGCTCACGGAAACCTCGAATTCCTGGGCTCAAGTGATCCTCCTGCCTCAGCCTCCCCAGTAGCTGAGACTACAGGTGTGTGCCTGACACCCAGCTAATTTTTCTATTTTTAGTAGAGAAGAGGTCTTCCTCTTGCTAAGGCTGGCTTTGAACCCCTGACCTCAAGCCATCCTCCTGCCTCAGCCTCCCAGAGTACTAGGATTATAGGTGTGAGCCACCATGCCCGGCCTATTCCTTCTGTTCTGTAATTTGTATGACAGGTGATGCCAGGCATGGATGTCACTGACAGAGGGGTGTCAGATTCTGTCTCCTCTCCATGCCAAGTCCTCCTCTTCTCACCCTGGATTACTGAACTCCGGATGCACGGCCTTCCCTGGATGGTTCAAATTTCTTCCTGCTTCTATGATAGTACATCTTCATCAATTTATAAATTTGCTTTTCAGTATTTACAGATGATGTCCCCTTTGCCTTAAATACTTCTCCCAATTCTTTTATCCACAACAACCCCCACCATTACAATTCCTCAAAAATATTTATATGTTTTTTTCACCATAAATATTACACTTACATACCTACCTTCATAAATATTTGTCTAATATCTGCCTGTATTCCTAGAAGGTAAGCTTCGTGAGAGCACAGATTCCATCTCTCTTGTTCATCATCAGCGTGGTGCCTGGCACATAATAGGTACTTGAAGAAACTATTGAAGACATTAATTGGTTCATTAATTAAAGTGCTTCTCTGTAACAGCCAATATCTCTGGAGCTAAAACTAATCCTGAGTATGCTCGTGAAGTCATTGTTTATTACTCAAATTACATTTTATCCAATATGGATAAACTCATTAAGAAAAAAATATTCCTATGTTGAGTATTTTAAAGATTGGCTCAGAGTTAATATTCATGAATTTCTTCCTTCCTTGCTAGATCTCAGGGTGTGCCTGAGATCTATTTTACGAATCTAAAGTCCTGGTGACTTCCCTTTGCCTCCTATGAGAAGAAAGGGGAGGAGTGAGAGAAGGAGAAGGGAAGAAGTATTGTGGTCTTTTTCCTCAATTTGAATTCAGTGGTGTAAAATTCAATTTGGTTCTACAAGGAAAAATTGATTCTAAACTGTAAAATGACATATTTGTATTTATATACTTATATTTATTTATATATTTAACATTTTGACCTTTAGTGTTATTTAAGTGCAAAATTATCTTTCTGCATTTACTTTCAAAAATCATATTGCTATTCCCGTGTAGAAAATATTCCTATAATGCAAAGGCAGTAGCCCTTTTGATTTTTCATGCCAAGCTTTGCATTTTAATTTCCAATGAAGCTTATGAAAAAGTAAAGATTACTGAGCCCCAATACTTGAAGTCTGACTGACCAGGTTGTAAGGGATGTCATAATATTTGCAATTTTAACAAATCCCTCAGGTCACCCTGCTGTGTAATCAAAACTGACATTAAACTCATCTAGTTTTCAAGAGCAACCATTTATTGAACATCTGCTTTGAGCTGGACACTATTCGAAATAATGTATGAGAACATTGTAAGTCCTATAAAAAACCTACAGAAATATAAATATTTACTTAATTATGTAGATGAGGAAAACAAGGCTTAGAGAGGTGATCAGGGCTACTAGCTACCAATTTCCAGAGACAGGACTTGAACCCAGGGCTCTCTGTGCTGAAATCTCTGCTTTTTCTATCCCACCACAGAACCAAAATTTAGAAAATCTTAACACTAAAATTCAATGAGTGTGGTTTATTGCAATTCTAGAGTTAACAGGATTTGCCTGTAAAAAGACATACTGTACGTGGCTGACATATCAAGCATAACGGATTAGGAAAAGTTTTTTAATTCACTGTCATGGCTTTTGTGTCCTGTACCATTTGATTAAAAACTTTTTGACACATGCATATCCTGATGGGGGGCCTAGTTCCGAGTCTTTGAAGAAGTGGCTGATGTGAGAGAAACTATTGGTTTGTGTGTCCCCAAACCATTTCCAACCTTTCATTGCTGTGTCACCTCCCAGTTAGTATTTTAGCCTTTCTGCTGCTTACAGGTGGCAAGGTGACTGTTTTGGCCCATGAGTGTGAGCAACAGCACAGGCCTTTGCTCCCTGACCCCTTCCCTCACCTCACGGTAGATGTGATGTGAGCAGAAATTCTGAATACATCTGGAACTCTGACAGCTGTTGAAACTCAGAAACAGCCTAAGATTTTTTGCTTTCAGAATACTTGCTAGGAAAGAAAACTGTAACCCTATCTGTTTAAGGTCCCATGAGTCATCAATTCTATTCCTTTCAGCTAAATGAATTCCTCTCCGATATGAATTTTGCTAGATATATCAAGCTGCACTATAAACCCCTCCCAGGTCAGGTTTATTATTTCTTTGTACAGTACCCAGAACTGAGTTTTGCAAATGGTAAAAGATTTTGTGGGGATGAGTACATGTGGTGTGGGTTTCAATGTTTCAGCACGTCTGCCTTCTTTTTTATGGGGCCTGTTCATCTCTTTATGGGTGCTCGTCTTTCTGAACATAAAGTTCTCTGAGAATACGATTTGATAAAGAACCTTAAGTAAAAGCAGGTCCCAGGCCCCCTTATATTTACAATCTAGCCTGTGTTAAGGATGTTACCTCCATGACATTAGTATTATTCATAACCTGCTTTCTGCCACAGAAGACATCATCAAAGTATTTCAACCAAGGCCACAAAGTCACTAGAGGAACATTCGGATGACAAATTCTCTCCTAAACTCTGTTACTTTGCTACCACTTCCACCAGGAGAGGAGGAGGTTCCCAAGGTGCTCGTTCTAATGAGGACAGCTAGCCTGGAAACTGCTCCATTCGTCATTTAGCAAGCAGGGTCCTTTCAACCATGCCTCACCAGACGTTGCTTTGTCCTGCCTCCCACTCGCATCGGACCTTGGAGAAGCTGCTTGGTCCACGGTAGGCAAGACCGCATCGCCAGTAATTGAGAAGTTGCCGCCTGACTTATTCTTTCTGACTGGGTGCATACAGCCACCCACTGATGAGCGGTCCTTTTCTTTGCCCTGCTTTGAGGAGTTGATACTCAGGCTTTTCAGAACAAAGCTAGGTGAACGGATTACACCATAATTTCTGAAAGGGTGATGTGGATACCAGCAATGGGGTAATTTTTTGGTGAACATAAATAAGCTATGAAAAAGTTTTTATAATCATATATTTTTAAATGTAACTTAAAAGTACATCTGGCATGTCATATCCATGATTTCATGGGTATTCAGTAGTGTGTGTGCATACGTGTGTGTTTCCCTTTAACATATGTTCATGTCTGTGAGTAGATGTATGTATGCACACATGCATAAACATATGCATCTATTTCCTTTTAAGATATAATTTTGAGTAAACAATGTTGTTTTGGAGAAATATATTAATTATCCAATCATATAGATGGTATATAGATCAAGCAAACATTTTCAAGTTGGTTTGTGAATAACACTTGATAGTACCATTTGCTAAACTCCTTAAGAATGCCAGTGGGAGGAGGAAATGTAATTAAACAACACAGAATGTAATGTCAATGTTACCTAATCACGGAGATTGAGACATAGAGTATCCACTTCCGATAGCGGATAAATAGGAAGGAATCTTTCCTAAATGAACTCAAAAGGTCTCATAAAAATACACTTCACAGTTAGTTTGTCAAATATGTATTGAATGCCTGCTGTTTGTAAGGCATCATCTTGATCCTGTTAGAGGCCCAGACATGTTCAAGATGCACTTGATGTTTTCAATGATTTTGTAATGATATAAAGAGGATCTCATGAAACCCTCCAGTGATTTCCTGCCCCATCTGGAAGAAAAGCCATTTCTACACTGGTTTACAAGGGCTGCAAGCTGACCTCCAGCCCCACCTCCCAGCTCTCCGCTGTCTGCCCTTGGCAACAGCTATACTAGCTTCCTCCTCTTCTCTTCCCCTCCCCATTCCTTTCCTTCAGTGCTCCGTATTTGTTCCCACCTTCAGCCCTGGGAACTGGATGGTCTCTCTATCTGGAATCTTCTTTCCCTTTATTTCCACAGAGTTGACTTCTTCTGATCATTCTTTTTTGGTCTGAATCATCACCCTTCAGAGAGGGCTGTACTGAATGAATACCCCATCTGAAGAGTCCCCTCCCACTCTAAGCCCCTGTAAACACTTACTCTCTGCCTTATTTATTTTGTTGGTTTTCTTTACAACACTTACGGATACCTGAAAATCAAGTGTATTCATTTGATTATTGTTGGTCTCTCCCAGCAGAACAAAAACTGCACAAGATCAGGGACTGTATATCTTTTAGTTAACACTATATTCCCTCTGTACTAAAATTTTTAAAATAAGGCGTGGTGCACAGTAGGTACTCAATAAATATTTTTAAATGAATGAATACAGAACAGGTATGATATTTCATGGCCAAACTATGATACTAAAGCCGTCTGATGGGGCAAACAGGATAGCTCCATGATGGAGAAGGAGCTTGGCAGAACCTTGACTAGCACAGTTGGAAGAAGGTGGAATTTTCTTGAAGGCGAAGATTAAATACTCAAAAACTCAGATGAAAGAATCAGAAAAAATTGGGGAATATTTTAAAAATGCAGCAGACATGGGGACTCCCAAGTGGATACAGCACTAGTTAAGTTACTGTGTTAAAAGACAAAATATTCCACTCTGCAAGCATAATCCATTTTTTCTCCGGCAGTCATCCAAGCAATATTGGTGAGACAGCAGCATGGATTCTATAGCTCAGAGCACCTGAAGCCCTGCAGCCCGAGTCGTGGATACATTGTCCTCATATTGCACATCTTCCCAGGGCCTTTGGGGAGAAACTGTATCACAGAACAAGGTCTCTATTATTGGGGCCCTGTCCATAATTGTTGTATGACATAAGAGACATCTCTTGTCTCACTGAGTCTCTGTTTCCCTATGCATAAAAAGGTACAGAGGTAGCTCTCTAAGGGCTCCACTAGCTATGGCATTGAAGAATTAGGGAAGAATCAAGGAATTAAATGTCAAGAATATTTTTTAAAGGTCTCCATGCAGTCCAACACCTCACAAGTATACCCACGTGAAGCACTCCCAGTAGGTGTGTCCCTGAGGATGTTGAACCTTAAAGGAGGTGAGAGATGGTGACCATGCAGACTAAAGTGGTAGCAGAGGTAATGATAAAATGTGGTCAGCTTGTAGATATATTTTAAAGGTGTATACAACAGGAATTCCCCTTTTGTCTGGTGTAGACTTCACATCCCTGCAGCATATGTAAAATGACAGTAATTCCACATCGGAGCAGGATGGCCAAAGATGAACATGAAGGTCAACCCAGTGTCCCATGAATTACTGCCTGAATTTGTAGAAATGTGTGGAGCTTACAGAACTCCTTCCCACTCATTATCTACCATGATCTTCCCAACAACTTTGTGTGGGGAGAAGAGATGAGGAGAAAAGATAATTCATCTAACTTACAGAGAATGAAATAGAACTAAGACCATACATCTGGTTAATAGGGTTGGACTTGGACTACAGCCTCCTGTTCCGTAGAGTCTCTTGAGACAGAAGGCGCTAAGCCATGGTCAAGGACAATCTGTCTTTAGACAGACAATAAACTGTCTTCACTCTATCAAGCAGCCTTTCTAAGTAGCACAAGTAAACATTGAAATCATGGAGTGATGTCTTTGCCTAATTCCCCTCTGGGTAATATACGAATCTATAACAGAATCAATAGCAACCAGGTCTTGAAGGATTTTTTTCCTTCAATTAAAGATACTTTTCTTCTCACATGAATCTTCAGATATGGTGAGTGGTTACAGCTGAATCTCAGGGAGCCCAAACAGCATTTCACAGAGCACATTCACCCTTTGGATTTCACTATCACGGATGCCTTGTGGAAATGTCTGTATTACTTGGGATCTCTGGTCCACTGGTATAGAAACTAGGAAACTCTCTTCATTTGATGCTATGATTTTAAAAAATAAACCTAGATTATTGTCTTCTGATCAAGCTTATAAAGTTGGGATTCACTGGTGTTGAAACCAACAAATTCTCTGCATTTGATTTCAGATAATAGAAATAAATTTAGGCCTATAAACTTGGCTTTCCACCAATTGAACACTACATTTGCCATAATTTCATAAAGGGAGACTCCTTTCCAGGCCAGAAAAAACTTTTACCTGGCATCAGCTCCCCACAGTCTCATCTTTCCACATCTGTGTTTTTCAGAAAAACATCAGATTTTGAAAACCAGAAATCCTCAAGCCACAGAGAATTGCATTTAGCAATAATTTGATAGTACAAATTGGATTATAAGGGTCATATCACAAATATGTGCCAGGCAGGGATGTGATTACATGTTTGGAATCTCTCTGAAGGAAAGCTCTAGAGAAACTCATTTTACCCTTTATGAATTGCCAAAGTGACGGTGGCCATTCAAAGCCTGCTTGGGTGACATGTAGACCCATAAGAGATTGGAAAGCAATCAAAAAAGACAAAAATCAAGACAGTTGGTAGTAGACGCCAATTCTTTTGCTCCATTTCTGGCTTCTATGCTTTCTCTTTTTCAAGTAGGCCAGTCATGGGAAATACATCATTAGTAAATACAGTAATTGGCCACAGGGTTCAAACTTTCAGCTGAAATGGGTATTCCATGTAAATTTAGTGTTTTATCTATTATAGATTTACTGGCATCTGATGGAATCTATAATACCCCCAGAAGAGTGAGGCGAATCCTTCTTTCCACAGGGTGCTGTCGCAATTTCCTGGTGGCCTGGTGGGGTGGGGGTGGGCAATAATTAAGCAGAAGGTGACAGGAAGATCAGCAAGTCTGGTAAGCAGCTTCCCTGTTTTAAAGGAATCAACTCAAGGGAAAAGGGGTTTCTTCGTGGCAAAGAACAAAGTCAATCAAATCTCAGTAAGGATGAAAAGGATAGATTGACGAGCTTTGCTGAATGCTCCCCTGGTGTTTGCATAAATGAGCTATGGGCCTATTTTTCCTAAATAACTGGGCAGTCAGATTTGTTCAGCGACCTCAAAGAACACATGCTTCCAAGTCTGAAATGACTCCAGCGACTGCTGACTGTTTGTGTCCATTTGGATAGCAGAAGAGGAAAAATATGTACAAGCCAGGGAGCAATAAATTCTGGCTCTAAAGGCTGGAAACTTGAGGCTGGAAATAAAAGACCATACTGACAGATGCTTCTCTTTGTTCTTTAGCATTGTTAATTTTGGAACAACCTCTGGCTCTGGGAAGACAGCTTTGGAGAAGAGTCGCTGACCAAAAAGATACAAAATATTTCTGAGTGAAATTCAAAGGCCATAGTCAACTGATGATATGGAAAAGAATAGTTACTCAAATATAGAGCACTTCTAGAGATATGTTGGGGTGAACATTCAACAGATATAATATTAAGTAACAAGAGGAGACTATCATGTAAAGAAGAGAGAGTGTGTGTGCGCGCGCACGTGCACACGGGTTGCATAGATAATATTACAAACAATGGTAAAATTGATGTCTTTTTTTGTTTATTTAATAATCATTTATTAACACATACTATGAGTCAGGCTGTGTGTTGCTGGCATTGCAAAGGCTCATAAAATATTGTCTCTGTCTTACAGGAGTTTGCAGTCTAGTAGATAGAGGTACATTTTTAAAAGCAGTATACTCTGCAGGTTGATGAGATAAGCAAAAATAACCTTAGCCAACAGTCTTTCGGGTATGTTTAAACCATTCCATTCAAAGAGAACCATTGGCATGTTAAGGGAAACTTATTTTTTATCTCCAGAGCTTGCTGAGGTCAGAACCTAGCCTACTCATGTCTGTCCACTCTATACTAATGATTGTCAACAATTCGTCTGCCTTAAAATGACCTACAGAATGTTAAATTAAAGCATGTTCCTGGGTCCACTGCAGAGTACCTAACTCAGTGTTTCTGGGCTGCAGCCAAGGAATTTCTGTTTTTACCAAGTTCCCAGGAGATGCTGATGCTACTAGGCTAGGTTCCATACTGTGAGAACCACTGCTGTTTAAGGAGTACTCTTGTGGTTGAGGTCATAGGCTCAAGGTCCAGATAGCCTGCTTAAATGCCGGCTCCACCACCTACGAGTTCTGTGGCTTTGAACAAGTTGTTCAACTTCTGGGTGCCTGCAATTGGTCATCAGTAAAATGTGCAATAGTAAACCTCTCTCGGGGTCCTCAGGAGGGTCCTATATGTTAATTACTTAAAGAGGACATGGAACTTGGAAGGTTCACCAAAAAATATTGGCTAATATTATTTATTCATTGTGGTTATTGACTCAGTTCAGAGCTCCGTACACAGCAGATACTCAGATGCTCGGTGTATTGGAATTCAACATCGAGATGTGCAGTAACGCATCTGATGTATGGCCCCGTAAAGCAGCAGAGGACGTTAAGAGGTCTTACAAGAGGTGATAGACGTTTTCAGCTCTTTTAAGAGGCTTTTTTTTTAGTTAAAATGTTTATTTTCATACAGTGGTTTGAGTTTTTTGCTTATCAAATTGACGCACAAAGGCAGACTGTTGCATGGTTATTGATACTTGAAAAAAAGCCAACACTCGTCATAGAGAAGAAAGATGAACCTGCTGCAACTTCTTCAGCATTGTTTCTTAAAGGTAAAGCCAAATGTTTCTTTTCAAAAATACTGGAAAATTTTGAAATAATTGTGTTGTCACCAGGCTGTGGCTTGGTTTTGTGACTGGCATTTCTCCTGATGTTGACGGAAGTCTGTCATCTAATTACTTTGCTCTTTTCATCATCCCTTCGTGTGTCTGTGGCCGTGCAGTTGGCACGCGGTTCCTTCCGAGTCCCTCAGCAGCAGCGTGCAGCAGGCCGGGAAGGAGAGACTCGGGAGCTGGGTACCCTGATACAGAGGCTGTAGCTAAAGGGTTGACTATTTGAGCCTAAAATCAAGTCTCTCAAATCAGCAAGAACTTTTTTTCTCTGACTTGTGAG
This sequence comes from Avahi laniger, assembly GCA_963575035.1. NCBI lineage: Eukaryota > Metazoa > Chordata > Mammalia > Primates > Indriidae > Avahi > Avahi laniger. Next base: position 15,011 of record CAUYSK010128485.1, read on the forward strand.
GTTGTTTATATACAAAGATACAAATACGTTTAGTTGTATATTTATCGAATCATGTTTATTGAAAATAATAAAAATCCATGAAAAAGATAATGATATCTTCTTTTAAGAAATGTCTGTTCAGATAATTTGCCCATTTGGCCATTAAAAAAATAATAAAAATATGTCATTTGTGGAAACGTGGTTGAGCCTGGAGGACACTGTGTTAAGTGAAATAAGCCAGACACAGAGAGATAAATAGCAAATGTGTTTTTCACTCATAGGTGAAAGCTAAAAACGTTGATCTCGTAGAAGTAGAGAGTAGAATGGTAGTGACTGGAGGCCGGGAGGTGTAGCGGGAGTCAAGGACAGGGAGAGGTTGGTTCACACATGCAAAATTACAGCTAGATGGGAGGAGTAAGTTCTGCTTTACTGTAGTCTTGTAGGGTGACTATAGTTAACAACAATTCATTGTGTATTGTCACAAAACTAGAAGAGAGAATTTTGAATGTTCCCAACACAAAGAAATGACAAGTGTTTGAGCCAATGAATACATTAATTACCCTGACTTCATCATTACACATTGTACGCATGTTGAAATATCACACTGTAACCTGTACATATGTGCAATTATTATGTATCAATTAAAAATAGTTTTTAAAACGGTGGAAGGGAGTGATGAAAAATCCAGAATGTGTGATTGTCATGGACAGAAGTTGACCTAATGTAGAACATGGCACTCGAATTTTCCGTTATAAATATCCAAGTCTGAACATGACCTGAACTCACGTTATATGAGATTCCCTATAAAATAATAATAATGATTTCCACTTGTGACTTGTGGACTTTATCTCAGGTCTTAACTATTCTGACTTTCTGATGACTTGTAGGACTTTTTTGCAGCCCATTTTAGGCACAGCATTTAACACATAATAAGTACTTAAATAAATGTCAACCAATTATGGTGTATGTCTAGTCACCATAATGGGTGAAGATCAACCCTGCTTTCAAATGCTCTCCGTGTTTTACTCCTGTAGCCCCTGGGTGAAGCTGAGACTACAGGAGGCTGAGGTAAGATGTGTTCATGCACAGAGATCCTCAAAAAATAAACCAAGATAAATTTGGAAGAAGGTGTTTTTAAACTTTAAAACTGTTGATGTATTAATGTAAGGTAAGGCTACAGCTTTCAGAGTATCAAGACCTTATCATGAGCAATGTTCTTGCAGAGAAGTAATTATAATCTATGAATCAAACTATATGCTTCTCCCCTAAATGTGTTGACCACAAATTGCCAAAGCTACTAGTCACTAATCTAGTCATTTCTGCATCCAGCAGAGATGTGGCAAATATTCTTATCATGTTATATTTGAATTAGTTGATAGTGACCATAGTTGAAGGAGAATATGCTTATAATATGGTTTCATCATCCCTGGGCACACATTATATGTGTGCCTGGGTGATTTCAACACTGTGGAAACACTGATCTCAGATTTTAACAACATTTTTATCTGCAAGTGGTCTATACCACATCCATTCTGATGTGTTCCAGCAGCACCTATAGCAATTCTAATAACCCACCTCATCTTGTGACTGTTGGATTTTATGAATTGCAAGAGTCATCAGAAGGTCTCCATGTTTCCAGTCTGTATAGAAAGTAGGTGACATGACTTTCTATCAGAGCTAAGCTGATAACTGAAACATGAGGAAAACCCAGTGAATTTCATGGGGATTGCTTGTTTGGTTTCTCCAGTGAATCACTTCCTTGTGAGAAGAATCGTATTCCATGGGGCTGCTAAGAGAATGATTACTTATGGGAGTGTCTGGATATAACTGCAAAGGCGTGGGAGAAAAAAGAGAACCAAGTTTTCATTTATTTCTCCTCTGAAATATGGGTAATTATAAGATTCATATTTTCCTTAGACTCCCTATTCTTGTACTATTATTACGTGAGCATAAAAGTACCCACATGAAAATGTATCCCCAGTGAGCTCAGGTCACAGAATATATTTTCTTTTTAAAGATATTTTTCCCAATTCTTTGTGATTTCAACAGTTAAATTGTCTCCATTATATCTACTCTGATGCTTTCTAGTAAGATGGGAATTCTAGGTGAGCCCTGGCACCAACAAAGAACATAAGTCTAGAACATGAAATCTTCTATCTGTAACACAGCCCTTAACAGTGACTTTAGGGCTTTTGACTTAAGTTCAGATCAAGTGAGGTCTTGCATCGTACCTAAACTTTCTAAAAGAAACCAGACAGATAAAATGGTAAGGCAGCTCGATCATGGTGTGAAAACACTGTATTAAAAATAAACAGAACATCCACTGGGGAAAAATACCCCTGAGGAACTTCTAGTGTTTTAAGCCTGCCCAAGTTTTCAATCAATCCAGGTCACTTAGCGAAATCGATAAAGTGTCATCCCAGTTCCAAGGAGGCCTTCAAGCATGTTTAGAGAGAAGGATGGTTCTGAAATTTAAATGAACTATTGCTGCTACAGTGCTATCACAACATGCTTAAAAAATATTTCAAGTCTGCTTCTTACCATGCCTTAGAGTTTAAGACAACTTGCCTAGACCTCTGTTATACTTTCCATTTTCTTTAGTAAATGGATATTTGGAGCCTACCATACAGCCATAGATGAATCCAACAGGATCCACTTTCTGAAAACTTCTTGGGTTCCCTGTGACATTTGCAGATATGCCAGTAAGATTTATCTGGGAGTGAGTCATTGTAACTTGAAATTTTTTTTTTCAGTGCTACAAATTAAATTTGGAGTAAACATGATTCTTTGTCCTTTGAATCTGCCTTTGACCAAATTTAAACTAAACATAAAGGAATTACAAACAAAAACTGTATGGTCTTGTATCATGCTTCTCATCTTCACCATTTGTATCTCCTACCCACTCTTTTCAGGCATGCTAGATTAGAAATATTAATTTGAATTCTATTTATTCCTTCTTCAACACTTGAAATTGGTCCTTAACATTCTTTATGACATTGTCCTTTAGACATAGTCTCTCCTCTCTATTGCCTCCACCTCAATTCTGATCTTTTAGCTCATAGCTATTGTGAGTTTACAGCAAAGCATTGGGCTGAATGCTTTTCATACACACTTACATGTAATTGTTTTAATAACCCTACAAGGCTATTATTTCTGTTTTTCAGAAGAGGGAACTTAGGCTCTGATTGATCAAGTTACTTGTTTCAAGTCAGCTGGTAGTAAATTCTATATGATTCTGAGTGATAATAGGCTCCTAAGTGGCCTCCTGGGCTCCTTGTCCTAAGCCATTTAACATAAGCAATGACTTTTTATCAGCCTGGGCATCTCTTGCTTAGGAATTTCCTTTTGAGCTCAATTTTCTACTGAATCTGGCATTCCGGGCCATATATCCATAGATTCCATTTTATATCTTGAGTATTTGTTCCTCCACACGATCAGGGACATCTCTTCTTTCCCTCAAGTAAATACTTCTTTCCCTCAAGTTAAATACTCATACTATCCCAGAACACTCCTTATTCATTTTGTCTTTCTGTTAATGATAGTGGCTCTAGCAAATAGACCCCCAAATGTGTAAAGTTCCAAATATGGTAGAAGCATACACTGTGATGAACAGGCAGCATTTATCGACACAGTGATGCAAGGACCCAAACCCCTCTGACCGCGTGACTCCCCTGTCCCTCAAAGAGTGATCTGTCCTCAGACCAGCAGCATCAGCATCACCTTGGAACTTATTAGATAGAGATGCAGTTTGTAAGGCTGCATCCCAGATCTGCTGAATTAGAGCCTATGGCAATAGGGCCCAGCACTCTGTTTGCATGAGACCCCCAAATGATTCTGATGCACACTAAAGTTTGAGGGTTGCTATTCTATAGCCTCATCTATTTATATATTCAACTTGTGGAAATGCAAAGGGAATGTGGATGACACACGCATGCTTCTTTAAAGTGTTGTCCCAGAGAGATGTGTATCACTTCCACTCATATTTTATTGGCAAGTTCTAATTAAATGCCCATGTCTTAATATAAGAGGGATAGGAAATGTGGTCCCTGTGGTCCTCCTTTCAATAACACATAGATAGACAAATGTGAGCATTGTCCTCTTAAACTCTCTTCCATTCCCGATTTTCATAAAGCATTTTTTAGAGTGCAGTCTGGCAGAAACGTCTATTTCTTTGCTTCTGTCAGCTTAGTTCCTCACAATGAACATTTTTATTCCTTTCTCCTCCTCATTGTCATTTGATTTTCTTCATCATTTTACTTGGTTTACAGCTTGACATAAATTTCTTTCTCTATTCATTAAGAAACTGGCCACTGTAAACTTTTCATTTTAGGTTGCTGTAACATGTCAGCTTATTTTCTATTAGCATAAAGTGGCCCAGCTGATGGGCTTGTCATGCAGAACTCAGGACATAATGACTAGCTGTTCCTCAAGCACAGTATGAACATTTCTAATTTGGAATTTGTGTTCTCCACATGTATTCTGCACTGATATTCATTGGTACTTGATCTTGATGATATCCATAGAGAGGAGGGAATATATTTTAACTCATGGCATTGAAGTAGGTGAAATGCAGTGTATCTGTGTGTCCCAGCCCTGTGCAATTTAGTAAGTCAAGTTCATTACTATGTTCGGGCCCATCCTCTGGGGAACTTTAGATAGTATAGGGCATGGCCAAATCATTCTGGAACCAGGTGTGTTATTTATCCCCCAGTATAAAGCAATCTTCCCTTTTCCCTGTAACAAGACTCAAAAAAGTTTGGGCAATTGTATACATGACTGTTAAGGGTGTAGGTGAAATGATCAAATATCTATTCATGAATTTAAACCATTATTTTTTCCATGTACATATTTAACTCATACATGGGATAATACACTAGGTTGGAATGCCTCCCCTTTGTCTTTTCACAAAACAATTATACTCACATGCTTCATAAGCACCTTTGAGCCCAATTCTCTTGTCATGTCTAGCACCACTTTGGAATCATCATGTAGTTTTCCAGAGCATGTTACCTCAACCTCCACCTACACCGTTGGCAATATAGGCCTCATTCAATCTGTTTGGAAGGTTATCACTGGAATTGTTACCACTTGTATAAGTAGACAATCACAAAACATAAGGACAATATTGTTTTGCATGTTTAAAGTTTTGAAGCATTCTTTAAGTGCTTTCCCACAATGTAACGATGTATTATATTGCTTACTAAAATGACTGATAAAAGATTATTTATGTCATACCACTAAGAGTATAACTATGTGTTACCGTTTTTTGATTCTTTTTTTTTTTCCTTTTACTGAAACTTGATAATACCCCAAACTAGCATTGATTGAGATTGTTTTGGGTTAAAATCTTCCCCAATCGTGTCCTGGTATTCCAAACTAAGTAAACCAGAGAGAATGCCCCATCATATGAATAATTTTATATGGATTAAATCATAAACACACTCCCTCTATTACAAGGCATAAGAGTACAAGACAATGTATGATCCATGATTACAAGACCAATGCTCTAACCCCTGAGCTATGAGCCCTCGCCTTCATGATTAAATCTGAGGAGTAATCTCTGAGGTCTGTAGGAAGTCAGCATAAATTTTCCTCACTGAAGGTACATGAACTCATTTATTCACATATCAACCCTGTAATAAGGACATTTATCTTTCTGTTTGTCATGAGTCTACTGAAACTCTGAAAAGTCAGTGAGTTTTCCAGAATTACTAGCTAGGAAATGTTAAAGCCGGATCTCAGACCCAGGTTGACCTCACTCTAAAGCCCATGATATTTCACTCTTCTCATCACAAGGAGATCTTAGTGCAAGCAGGCTCCTTGTTCCATCGAAGAAAGGTGATGTTTCCTCCAGCCGCCATTGGATAGCACAGTAAATGGAAGACGTTCACCTTGTGTCCTGGAAAACACAAAACATACCAGGCATCACATGCTGACCTGTCCCCACTCTCAGGCTCTTTTCTCCCAATGTTTACTCGGCTGTGTTATTCCTGCAGGCAAAGAAATGACTTATAAACTGACCCAACCCCCTCCATCATCATAAAAATAACATCTTCATATTCTTGCAACCCTATCAAAGCTATGAGGAACACTGTGAAGGTTAATTTTAGATGTCAACTTGACTGGATTGAAGGATGCCTAGATGGCTGGTGAAATAATGTTTCCAGGAGTGTTTGTTGTGAGGGTATTTCCAGAGAAGATTGAGTCCTGAATCAGTGGACTGAGAGAAGAAGACCTTTCTTAAAAAGGGACAGGAAACAGGCACCACCCAGTGGGCTGGAGGCCTGCTATGACAAAGCAGTTCGAAGAAGGGGACATCCAGCTTGCTTGCATTTCTCTTTTGAGTTCTCTTTCTCTCTCTGTTATGAAGCAGGACACCTTTTTTTCTCCTCCTACTCTTGGATATTATATTCCAGGTTCTCTGGCCTTTGTCCTGTGGGGTTTGCACCAGCAGCCTCCAGGGGTTCTCAGGCCTTCAGCCTTAGGCTGGGGGCTACCCTCTCTGCTACCCTGGTTTTGAGGCTTTTGAACTTGGAATGAGCCATGCTACCAGCCATGCTACTGGATTCCCTCATTCTCCAGCTGGCAGATGTCCCATAGTAGGAATTTACCTTTGTAGTCATGTGAGCCAATTCTCCCTAATAAATTCCCTCTCATTCGTGTGTGTGTGTGTGTATATTTTTTTTTTTCTTCTGTCCCTCTGGAGAACCCTGACTAATGAAGATTTTATTACCAGGAATGGTTCTAGGGGAACAGAATTTTAAGAATGAATTTCCTTAATTGGTTTTAGGGTTTGGGAAATTGTCTCTCTATTCAGACCTGAAAATGCTGAGGACTCTACTTCTAATAGTACAGAAAATACTGATAATCCTTGATGTGAGCTATTTATAGAGGTACACAAAATAAACGCATTGAATACTCTTCATTCACCACTTATAACAGGCAAAGAGTTTAGTGATTCCATTCATGATACTTTCGAATATTTGTGCTTAAACCAAGGAATATAATGAAGTTGGTTGATTGCTTCTAACATTGCTAGATAAAGTGTGGAAAAAAAACGATGAGTTCAGGGATTCAAACTCCCAGCTCCAGAAGTATATGAATAGCCTAAAAGCTTCTGAGTATGTCCTGAAGAAGAATCATCTCTCTTGTAGCCATAGGGTTGAAATTATTGAGAATCAAACACAAGCCCTCATCACGCAATTGACTGACTTAAGAGGAAGGGTGAACTCAGCCTTGTAGGGCATCTACTGTTACAGTGAGGGAATGGATGGGGAAAGAATGGGATTCTACACATTGGGATAGGGATATGTGGGAGGACCCTGATGAAACTGGAGATACTGAGCTCCTAGTTCTGATCAGTCTTGTTTGCCAGGGGAAGTGGCCCCCCACCCACAGTGGTATTAACCTCTGCACCCCCGTGCGGGGAGGGATTCACTGCATTGCTTGAGGAAACAGTAATGGTCTCCCTAGAGGCAGTCACCAGACACGATGATGCTGATTCTCCTCTGGAACCACCGCCACCATCCCTTTTTTCTTTTAGATCTATAACTAGACTCATGTCTATAACTAGACTCAGGCCCCTAAAGTGAAGTACAAAATAAGACCCATGAGGAGGTGCACTACCCTCCAAATGAACAGCTTGAATTTTCTAATTTACGTGAGCAGAACTCCAGAGAACGTGTGTTGAAATGGATATTAAGGGTGTGGACAATGGTGGGAGGAACATAAAGTTGAATCAGGCCAAGTTTGTGTATTTATTTATTTTTTATTTCAATAGATTTAGGGGGTACACGTGGTTGTTTGCTATATGAATGAATTGTATTGTGGTGAAGTCAGGGCTTTTAATGTATCTGTCACCTGAACAGAGTACACTGTACCTGACAGGTAAATTTTTGATCCCTTACCTCCAGCCACTTCTGAGTCTCCAAAGTCCATTATACTTCTCTGTATGACCATGTATACCTATCATTTAGCTCCCACTCATAAGCATTGTTTTTTTGTTCCTGAGATATTTCACTTAGAATTATAGCTTCCAGTTCCACCCAAGTTGTTGTGAAGGGCATTATTCATTCCTTTTTATAGCTGAGTAATATTTCTTGGTATATGTATACCACCTTTTCTTTATCTATTCATCTGTTGATGAGCACTTAGGTTGATTCCCCATCTTTGCATTTGTTAATCATGCTGCAAAACACATACGAGTGCAGTCTTTTTGAGGAGTCTTTAGGGTTTTCTAGATACAAGATCATATCATCAACAAAGGGATAGTTTGACTTTCTCTTTTCCAACTTAGATGTCCTTTATTTATTTCTCTTACCAGATTTCTCTGGTAAGTGGACACCTTTGTCTTGTTCCAGTTCTTAGAATGCTTTCAAACTTTACCCCATTCAGTATGATGTTGGTTGTGGGTTTCTCATATACGGCTTTTATTATTTTCAGGTATGTTCCATCTATGCCTAGTTTGTTAAGGGTTTTTATCATGAAAGAATGCTGGATCTTATCAAATGCTTTTTCTGCATCTATTGAGATGATCATATGGTCTTTTCTAATTTTGTTTGTATGGCAAATTGCATTCATTGTTTTGCATATGTGAAACAATATTACACCCCCGGTATGAATCCACATGATTGTGGTGAATTATTTTTTTGATATGCTGTTGAATTTGGTTTGCTAGTATTTTATTGAGGATTTCTGCATCCATATTTATGAGAAATATTGGTCTGTAATTTTCTTTTTTGGTTTGTTCTTTCCTGGCTTTGGTATCAGGGTGATACTGGCTTTGTAGAATGAGTAAGGAAGGATTCTTTCCTTCTCGATGTTGTGGAACAGTTTCAGTAGGATAGCTACCACTTCTTCTTTGTAGATTTTGTAGAATTTGGCTGTTAATCCATCTGGTCCTGGGGTTTTTTTTATTGTGAGGTTTCTTATTAACTTAATCTCACTGTTCATTATTGGGTTATTTCTTCCTGATTCAAACTTGGGAGATTGTCTGTTTCCAAAAATTTATCCATTTCCTCTAGATATTCTAGTTTGTATGCATAGAGTTGTTCTCAGTAGTCTTGGATGATCTTTTATATATGTATGGTATCAGTTGTAAGGTCTCCTTGTATGGTATCAGTTGTAAGGTCTCCTTTTTCATTTCTGATTGAGCTTATTTGAATCCTCCCAGTTCTTTTCTTGGTTAATCTAGCTACTGGTCTCTCAGTTTTGTTTATCTTTTCTAAGAACCAAATTTTTATTTCATTGATCCATTGTATTGTTTTTTATCATTTCCATTTCAGTTAGTTTTGCTCTGATCTTTATTATTTTTTGTCTTCTGTTAGCTTTGGGTTTGGTTAGTTCTTGTTTTTCCAGTTTCCTGAGTTGTTACATTAGGCTGTTAATTTGTAATCTTTCCGTCTTTCTGATGTACACAGTGCTATGAACTTCCCTCTGAGCGATGCTTTTTCTGTATCCTAGATATTTTGGTAGCTTCTGTTGCCATTGTCATTGTCTTAAAATTTTTTTTATTTCCATTTTGATTTTGTCATCGATCCAAAGATCATTCAGCAACAGGTTGTTTAATTTCCATGTATTTGTATACTTTTGGGAGTTCCTCATGGAATTGATTTCTACTTTTAATCCACTGTGTTCTTAGAAGATACAGGGTATAATTTTTATTTTTTAAAATTTGCTGAGGCTTGTTTTGTTGACTAATATATGGTCTATCTTTGAAAATGTTCCATGTGTTGAAGAGAAGAGTGCATATTCTGCAGTTTGGGAGTAGAGTGTCCTGTAAATGTCTGTTAAGTCCATTTATTCTAGAGTCTCATTTAAATCCAGTGTTTTTTGGTTGATTTTCTGCCTCAATGCTCTGTCTGGTTCTGTCAGTGAAGTGTTGAAGTCTCCCACTATTATTATGTTGCGTTTATTTCATTTCTTATGTCTTACAGTTTTGTTTTTGTTTTTTTTAAACTGGGAGCTCTGGTGTTTAGTGCATATATATTTAGGATTGTTATATCTTCTTGTTGAATTGATAACTTTATATAATGGCCATTTCAACTTTTTTTTTGTTTTTACTGTTGATGATATAAAGTCTGTTTTATCTGATATAAGAATAGCTATTCCTGCTCACTTTTGTTTCCATGTATGTGGATTATTTTTTTTCCACCTTTTACCTTGAGTCTCTGTGACTCTTTATGACTTAAATGGGTTTCTTGAGGACAGAGTGTATTTCGTTTGTGTTTTCTTAATCCGTTCTGTCAACATGTATCTTTTGAGTGGGGCATTTAGGCCATTTACCATTCAATGTTAATGTTGATAAGTAAGCTACTGTCCCAGTCATCCCGTTGATTGTTACTTAGTTGCTTTTTATTTTCCCTTGTTTTACTGTTTTATGAGAGCAGTGAGATTTTATTTTCTAGTGTTTTTGCACTGGCAAGAATTGCCCATTCTTTTTGGTGTTTAGAGCACTTTTGAGCAATTCTTGTAGGGCAGATCCATTGGTAACAAATTCTCTTAGTGTTTGCTTGCCTCGGAAAGATTTTATCTCTCCTTCATTTATGAAACTTAGTTTTGCAGGATGCAAAACTCCTGACTAATAGTTATTCTGTTTAAGAAGACTAAAGATGGGACCCTTATCCTTTCTGGCTTGTAAGGTTTCTGCTGAGGAGTCTGCTGTTAATCTGATGGGTTTTACTTTGAAAGTTATTTGATGCTTTCTTCTCACAGTTTGTAGGATTTTCTTCTTCACTTTGACTTTGGCCAGACTGATGACTATGTGCCTTGGTCATGTTCTGTTTGCAATGAATCTTCCAGAAGTTTGTTGACCTTCTTATGTCTAAATTTCTAAATCTCTAACAATATCAGGGAAGTTTTCCTCCATTAATCCCTCAAATAGCTTTTTCATGCTTTCTGCTTTTTCTTCTTCTTTCTCAGGGATATATTTTGGGCCATTTTACATAATCTCATATTTTGGAGAGATTATTTTCATTTTTCTTGATTCTTTTTTTCTTTATTTTTGACTAATTGGTTAATTCAAAAGCCTCATCTTCAGGCTCTGAAATTCTTTCTTCTGCTTGGTTTAGTCTGTTCTTAAAACTTTCCACTGTATTTTGAAATTCCCAAAGTCACTCTTTCATTTCCAGAAATTCTGTTATATTTACTTTTAATATCTGTATGTTTAGTGGGTTTTTCTTTCATTTCTTAAAATATTTTTTTGGTTTCTTTGTATTGGTTTTCAACTTTCTTATCAATCCCATTGTGCTTATTTATGATCTATATTTTGAATTCCATATCTGACATTTGAAAAATCTCCTTTTGGTTGGGAGAGCTACTGTGACCCTTTGTGGACACTGAAAGAGTCTGTTTATTCATATTGTCAGAGTTCTCATGCTGGTTCCTTCTCATCGGGAGCCTCTTCCCTAAACTCAAAACATATAGTTTTATAGTTCTGCTGTTCTCCTTAGCCAGTAACTCTGCTGCTCAGTGTAGAGAGAGGAGTACACTGCCTTTCAGCTCATGCAAATGTACCCATTGTGGTGTTGCTGGCAATTTGGGTGGGTTGGACCTCAGACCCCTGAGAGAATGTTCAAGTGCCAGCAATGGTGAAATAGGTTGGGTAATCCCCAGTTCCCAGGCCCCTGAATTTAGTGTTGAAGTCCTGAGGGGACTAGATCAAGGCAGGGCTAGCAAATTTGCCTTTAAGCCCCTCTGAGTTCCGGTGCTATCTGTGATAATGAGGGCTGGGGTGATCTCCTGCTCCAGAAAGATGCTTAGGGTGGAGAAGACAGATGTACTGTGAGCCTGTGACAGGAGGAGAATAGCCCATCTTGATGAGATTAGCAGAGGCAGGCATCTGTGTGATGCATAGCTGCTCCCACCTCCCTCTTTTGTCAGTGACATCAGTCTGTCATTTGGGGGCACAAAATCACCCAGATTCCTAGTTCCCACCTTGACCCAGCTATAGCAGAGTTGTTGGAGGCAGCTCAACCCGCTGCTCTGTGCAGAGCTACCAGACTGGCTGTGGGCTGTGCCTGGATGAAGTGCTCTGACAGGGGAGGTGTGATTGTGCCAAGGACTTGCCTCCACTGAGGGTAGGCTCCTTCCAGAAGAGACGAGCTGCTCAGGGAGAGGACTGGTAGCCCTGCCCTCCCTCAGGGGAGGTGGTAGATTTTGTTCTTGGAGTACATGAAAGCACTTGCTATGGCTTTTTAGAGGGAAAAGGGTGAGCCCCAAGCTCTGTGGAATCCTGAGTGTGATAGGTACTCTTTCAGAGGCAGGGTAGCCACCCTAAGTGCCCTCGCTTAATTATCCCTGTGGAACTCTCACTGTTTCTAAGCTTTGGCAGCCATGGGTGGGTGGTGGTAGGAGAAGGCCCCAAATAGTGGGGAGATAATGCCTTGGTCCCCTTTCTCCTAAGGGGCCCTGTGGCATGTAGCTCTCTCCTCTTGGCTGAAAATGGCCCACCTGAATGCCCAAGCTCTGTGAGACCCACAGTTCCCCTGGGACCTGCTGATCCCCAAGGCTGCTGTGGTCCAAGTAGGTGCTGGGGAATGACTGCTGTGGATCCAGTGATGTAGAGACCCAGGGACTGAGATTCTTGGGTTGGGACACCTTCAGAAACACTGCCTGTCCATGAAGGGAGGGAAATGAATCACACCCTCTGTGCAGAACGTGGATGCACGAGAGGAGTACTATTGAGTGTACCCTCCGCAAGCTGAGAACTGGCTATCCTACAGCTCACCTGCACCAAAAGCTTGTGCTTGGGAGCACAGACAGTTATGCCCACAGCACTGGTTGGTTGGAGGAGGGAAGGTCCACGTCTCCATGTCCCTTCCCAGGCTGCCCATCTTTAAACTCCCAAAATGGCACCTTGGGCCTGTGACTAGAGTAGATGGGGGCCCTGTCAGGCAAATTGCATATGCAAGATGCTGGGGGGAGTGCTGTCCACTCAAAGCTCAGTCTTACAGTAACACATAGCAGGGAAGTGGCAATTACCCTAGGCATGTGCAGGAGAGCTTGGGCTCCCCTGTCCCTCCTTTGCTGGGCAGGGTTATGTCAGCTCAAATTCAGCCTATGGGTGGAGCACTGCCCAGCTTCAGACTCCCAAAATGGTGTCCTGGGCCTATGACCAGAGTGGGCATGCCCTTCTCAGGCAGGCTGTGCTGGCAGGAAACTGTGGGGAATAAAGTTTGCTCTAGGCTCGGTCCCATAGCAGCCAGCTGCAGGATGGTTAGCCCCGTCACAGATGTATGCTAGAAAGCCTGTTGTCCCTGCTCCTCTCCAGCCAGGTTGGGGCTGTAGCTGTGTCGAGCCCAAACTTAGCCTGAGGGCAGGGCACTGCCCACTATCAAATTCTCAAAATGGCACCTTGGATGTGCAACCAGAAAGTCTGGGCCCCACTAAGGTAGGCAGCATGGGCAAGAAACTGTGGAAAATGCTGTCTGCTTACATCTCAATTTCAATAGCAATCCACAGCAGGGCAGTGGGGACCTTCCTAGGGGTGCGTGGGAGGGCCTGGGCTTCTCCATCCCTCCTCAGACCTGTGCAGTGCTGCAGGCACACCTACAGTTCCCTGGTATCTAGGCTCTCAGAAAGGCACTTGGCTCCAGCTGTTCTAGGCTCAGATTCCTCTAGGGTTCTGTGTGAGTTCCCTTTCTGGAACATCTGTGTTCAATCTCCAAGAAGCTCCCTGTGTTAGGCCTGAGACCTGTGTGGGTTGGGGAGTTCTCTTGCAGCCAAGATTGTAAAAGCTCTTCTTGGAGAGTGGAGCCCTGGGGGTCTCTCTCTCTTACTGTTTCACTGCATCCAGGACCAAGTTGCCCTGAACCCTCTCCTTACCCACTTTTGGTGCTTCCCATTGTGTCCCTGATAAATCCTTGCATTTTCTCCTAGGTGATTTGTTCAAAATGTGATCATATGCTTAATATTCTGTTTCCTGCTTAATTTCTGTGGAGGAGGCACATGTTACCTATGTCTAGTTGGCCATCTTGATCCTTCAAATTTATTGATATGGGCCTACTAAACATAACTTCTGCATTTAATGTTATAGCTAAGAAAGTTTTAAAAAAAAAGGGCTAATGTTTTATTTGGTTGGTTGGCTGAAGCATGGATCAAAAAATGGCCCACTGTGAGCAAGCTAGAGATGCTTGGTGTCCCTTGGTTTAACGTAGGGGAAGGGGTTCAAAGGCTTAGGGAGATTAGAATACTAGAGTTGATTTGTCACATAAAACCTACTCACCCACCCTGGAAGGGTCCAGGTTTTATCTGGGCTCTCCTACAACCAAGAAAGAAGGACAATGCCTACTGGACCTATTTGATGTTAGATGCAACATATTCCCCATTTGAGTGTGTCATGCTGGCCCATTTATTGAGTTACCCAAAAAGATGCTAGTTTTAAGTAGGGCTCACAACAGAAGCAGGCTCTGCAATGAGTTCAGGCTGCTGTGCCACTTAGGCCATATGATCCAGTAGATCCAATGGTGCCTGAAGTGGCAGTGGCAGATAAGGATGCTGTTTGGAGCCTTTGGAAAGCCCCCTGTAGGTGAATCACAGTGGAAGCCTTTAGGGTTTTAGAGCAAGGCCCACAGATATCTACTCTCCTTTGAAAAACAGATCTTGGCCTGCTACTGAGCCTTAATAGAAACCGGGCACTTGACCAAGGGCCACTATGTTACTATAAGACCTGAGCTGCCTGTTATAAACTGCGTGTTATGTGACCCACCAAGCTATGATGTTGGCGTGCACAGGAGCACACCATCATCAAATGGAAGTGGTGTGTATGTGATTGGGCTTGAGCACTTCCTGAAGGCACAAATAAGTTGCAAGATGAAGTGACCCAAATGCCCATGGTTCCTACTTCCGTTACATTGTCTTCTCTCTCCCAGCCTGCACCAGGGCTTCATGGGGAGTTCCCTAGATTAGCTGACAGGAAGAGAAGACTCAGGCCTGCTTCATAGATGATTCTGCATGATATGCAGGCACCACCCAGAAACAGACAGCTATAATACTATAGCCCCCTGAAGGACAGTGGGGAAGGGAAATCCTTTCAGTGGGGGTAGAACTTCAGGCAGTGAAGCTGGCTGTGCACTTAGCTCAGAAGGAAAAATGACAACACGTGTGATTATATACTGATTCATGTGCTGTAGCCAGTGGTTTGGCTGTATGATCAGGGACTTGGAACGAACAAGACAGGAAAATTGATGACAGGGAAATTTAGGGAAGAGGTATGTGGATAGACCTCTTTGGGCAGAAAATATGAAGATACTGTGTTGCATGTGCATGTTCACTGAAAGGTGACCCATGCAGAGGAGAACTTTAATAATCACGTGGATGTTATGAGCCATTCTGTAGATACCACTCAGCCTCTTTCCCCAGCCACCACAGCCATTGTCCAATGGGCTCATGAGCAAAGTGGTTATGGTAGCAGGAGTTAAGGTTATGCAGTGACGCAAAAAAGTGGACTGCTACTCACCAAGACCTACCTGGCTTTGGCCACCACTAAGTGCCCAATCTGCCAGCAACAGAGACTAACACTGAGTCCCTGATGTGGCACCTTTCCTTGGTGATCAGCCAGCCACCTGATGGCAGGTTGATTACACTGGACCACTTCCATCATGGAAGGGACAGCATTTTGTCCTTACTGGAAGAGACACTCTGGATATGAATTTGCCTTCCCTGAATGTAATGCTTTTGCCAAAAACAGTGTCTGTGGACTAACAGAATGCCTTGTCCACAGCCGTGGTATTCCACATAGCATTCTTTTTACCAAAGAACTCACTTCGCAGGCAAAGATGAGTGGTATTGGGTCTGTGCTCATGAAGTTCACTGGTGTTACCATGTTTCCCATCATTCTGAAATAACTGGTTTCATAGAGCAGTCAAACTGACTGTCTTTTGAAGTCAGTTTCAATGCCAGCTAGGTGACAACACTTTGCAGGGCTAGAACAGGGTTCTTCAGAAGGCTGTGTATGCTGTGAATCAGTGTCCAATATACAGTACCATTTCTTCCATAGCCAGGATTCACAGGGCCAGGAATCAAGGGGTGGAAATGAAAGTGGTACCACTCACCATCACCCCTAGTGATCACTAGCAAAATTGTTTCCCCCTGTTCCTACAAAATATATTCTGCTGGCCTAGAGGTCTTAGTTTTGGGAAGAGGAATGCTTCTACCAGGAGACAGAAAAATGATTTCATTGAACTAGAAAATAAGGCTTCCCCCAGCCACTTTGGGCTCTTCGGCCCTCTGAGTCAACAGGCTAAGAGGGGAGTTGCAGCACCGACTGGGGTGATTGATCTACCCAGGGGAAGCCGGACCAGTGCTCCACAATGCAGGTATGGAAGAGTACGTCTGAAATACAGGACATTCCTTACAGTGTCTCTCAGTAACATCCTCCCCGGTGATTAAGGTCCATGGGAAACTATTATACAACAACTTAGTCCAGGCAGAACTACTAATGGCATGGACTTTTCAGGAATGAGGGTTTGGGTCACCCCACTAGGTAAAGAATTGAGGTGTTTACTGAGGGCAAAGGGAAAATAAAGTGCCTAGCAGAAGTAAGTAGTTATCAGTACCAGCTACAACCACGTGATGAGTTACAGAAACAAGACTGTAATTGTCATGAGACTTTTCTCCCTATCTTGTTAAGAATACTTCAGGCTGGGCGCGGTGGCTCAGGCCTATAATCCTAGCACTCTGGGAGGGTGAGGTGGGAAGATTGCTTGAGCTCAGGAATTCGAGACCAGCCTGAGCAAGAGCGAGACCCCATCTTTGCTATACATAGAAAGAAATTAGCCAAACAACTAAAAATAGGAAAAAAAAAAAATTAGCTGGGCACGGTGGCGCATGCCTGTAGTCCCAGCTACTTGAGAGGCCGAGACAGGAGGATCGCTTAAGCCCAGGAGTGTGAGATAGCTGTGAGCTAGGCCAACACCATGGCACTCTAGCCCAGGCAAGAGAGTGAAACTCTGTCTCAAAAGAAAAGAATATTTCAGTGTTTATGATTACACACATATTAAGCAAATATCTTTGTTTTCTTTCCTCTCTTATTCCTTTATTATGTAACATAAGATTTATTGACTTTATATCAGCATTTAAGTATTGTTAATTTTACACCATAATATTTAAGTTATGGGATATCAGAAGAAGAGTAAACATCACTCGAGGATTTCCTTTTCTGGGGAAGGGATTAGTACATTTTTATGGTACATGGGATAGTTGTATTACATTAGGTGGAATTATGACCTTCTTATTGTCTTTATTGGGATACTAACTGTGCTTTAAGGAGATGCATATGAATGCCAAGTCAATCTGGTTAATTTTAGGTGTCAACCTGACTGGATTGAGGGATGCCTAGATGGCTGGCGAGGCAATGTTCCAGGGGTGTCTGTGAGGGTGTTTCCAAAAGAGAATGATTCCCGAGTCAGTGGACTGAGAAAGGAAGGTGTGCTCTCAATGTGGACGGCACCATCCAGTGAGCTATTGGGGGCTGCGGAACAAACGGGCTGGAGAAGGGGCACATTCAGCTCACTTGGCTTTCTTATTTGAGTGCTTTCTCTCTCTCTCTTATAGAACAGCAACAAGTCTTTTTTCTCCTCTTGCCCTTGGAAGTCAGACTCCAGGTTCTTTGGCCTCTGGACTCTGGGACTTGTACCAGAGACCTCCCTGGGGTTCTCAGGCCTTCAGCCTCAGACTAGGGGCTGTACTCTGCTTCCCTTGTTTTGAAGCTTTTGAACTTGAACTGATCCATGCTACTGGTTTTACTGGAGCCATGCTACTGGCTTCTCCCATTCTCCTGCTTGCAGACAGCCTATTAGCCTATCACAGGACATTGCCTTTGCGATTCCGTGAGCCAATTCTCCTTAATAAATTCCCTTTCGTGTGTGTGTGTGTGTGTGTGTGTGTGTGTATTCTCTTGGTCTATCTCTCTGAAGAACTGTCCCTCATTCACTGTCCAAACAAGAAGCAAAAGTAAATAACAAGGAATTTTATTTTTTTGCTCTTGTCTTTAGTATATACTAGGAGAAGCACTTTCGGAAGCTCTGCGACACTACTTTCCCTAAGTTCTTGCCAGTTTTCTTTCACCCTAAATAATTCAGCACTTTTTAATTACAATAACATTTCTAAGAGTGTCCCACCTACTCAACACCAGACTTTCCTTTCTCCTCTTACCCCCTTTAATGGGTACACCTGATGTCTCAAACTCGCAGCTCCTACACAAATGTTTTCTTTCTCAGATTGTTATAAAAATATTGAGGCAGTATTTAAAAACAAGAAATTCCCCATAAAATATGAATAGCTGGAATATCTTAAAATAAAATCACAAAGTCTTGCCACACTGTCTTTCTAGCTGGTGACAGTCCGAGCTGAATAGCTTCCTGAAGCAGAAAGTCCCATGGTTGGCCAGGGCATAAGCTACCAGCTCATCCTAGGCCATGTCCTTTATGGTCTCTCTGATAACAGATGTGTTATAGTTTTTGCACTCTCTCTCTTTATTTATTTATTTATTTTTAACCTATAATAAGAAAATCTTTCTCTGTGTTCATGTCTTTATCAAAAGTGATAAATGGAAAAACTAAGAGGTTTTCAATAAGGTAATAAGGAGTATTTATTTGTGGCTATGAAAAAAATATCACTTCCAATCTAATAAGCCAATATTCAAACACATGTGCTTTACTCGTGCGAGTTGCCTGCCTGTCCCCTGTAGGCATGTGAAATTATGGCCTTGAACATACATCAAAGTAATGTTTTGCTACTTCCCTCCCAGCTTTCTTTTCCTCCTTGGCTACATTCCTTCTCCAACCCATTCTAAGATTATGCATCGCAAACAACTCTCCTTGGGCTGAAAGTTGAAAATCAAATTGGCAATTTAGGAATTCTGTATGGAAAGCTGCAGGGAGGAGGCAAGTCTCTGAAGAACCCTTGAAGAAAGAACGAAAGACCTTTAATAATAAGGGAGATTATAATTATAGAGTCCAAGTTGTGGTAAGGCAAGAAAGAGCAGACTTCAGGTTATTACCAAAAATCTAGTTAATTAAGTCCAGCAAAAGACAATGCATAGATTGAGTTCCAGGAGCTCATCACCCACAGTCATTTGATTAATAACAAAGATTTATGAAACTTGAGGAAATTTAATAATCATATGGACTACAGTTTCCTATATATGTTTCATGGAACACTAATATTGAAATTAGGAAGATTTGAATTAGATCCTAGCTAAATAAATTTGGAAAATGTATTTTATTATTTTTTTCTGGAAAATTCACAATATATTTTAATATCATAAAGGCTCTATGAAGTCCTGCAATAAAGAATCTGATTTATCTTTAACCCAGTGCTTCCAAAATTTATTTCACCATGGAACTCTTCTTTGCAAATACCAATTTTTAACTTCCTGTGGAATTAATATTCCACCTAATGCCTTTTGTGATAAGCTTCTCTGTTGAATACAGGTTATTTTCATAGGTGACTGCCCTTTTTTGTAATTTATTTTTATTTATGAGCCTATCCCTCACTATATTGTGCAAATACTTTATAAACTTGAACTTAGAGAATTTCCTTAGGTCTATTTATTTTAAAACGATTTTGCTTTTACCATTTTACAGTGTGTGTGTGTGTGTGTGTGTGTGTGTGTTTTCCCTTCTATTAGACACCTTACAAAATCAATTGAATCTTATTCTCTTAGAATGTTTCTATCTAGGGAACAGAGCTCTCTGACTTTCTTTTTTGTAACCCAATTTTTTAAGTTGACTTTATATTGTTGTAAATGAGCATAGCACTTGGCACACTATAGGAAATGTTTGTGGAATTATATTGAGCAAAGTATAAATTTCATGACAATTCTATGTTTTTTGTTTTCCCATTATTGGCCATTTTATCTTCAGAATTGGGTCTCAAACAGATTTTTCTTGAGGTTTGTTCCAATCACTGAGAGTCAGCAAAGCAAGTAAAGACTTTGTCAGTTACTAAGCTTTATAGCAGACATAAATTATCAGCAAAAGTCTGGCTGTTGACAGAAAACTGTTTTACTATGATTAATATTTCACTCTGATGTTAGGGAAGACTCATTTTTATCCTGAAATCTCAAATTTGTAATGTTGGCAAGCACGAGGGTGCCTCTGGATTTGTGTGTTTGTGTGTGTATGTGTGCGTATGAATATGTAGGAAGAGAGAATAGATTAATGATTAAATATAGGTCTTAAACCTATATTTAAACCTATATATATACCTATATATATACCTATATATATACACCTAAATGTGTTTATTTTAAACTATTTTTATCAGAGAAGAGTGTGATATCAACAAATATTCAGAAAATAAAGCTGGAAATCTACATTTAAAACATCTGCATTTATTTAGACTTTTTGGGAAAAAAGGCAATTAAAATTAGTAAAAAGTCATAAAAATACACAAATATACACTCTGGAAATGAAACATGGCAGAGAGTGGATCATTTGAACTATAATGGGTCACATAAAAATATTTGGGATTGCCATAATTAAAATTATGTAAGTTGTTTCCAAAGTTCTACAAAGCAGTATTTTTTGGTCATAGATATAAAATATTTTTATAGTATTGCTCCCATCAGTATTTTTATTATTCAGTTCCCTACTTTAGGAACTCCAGTCTACCTGTGACCAATAATATTCTAGCCAAATGGAATTTGCTTAACCATTTCTCCACATAAATGAGTAAGGTCGTCACTGTATTTGAGGCTGCTTTTATCAATTTGTGAAGTTTCCGGCTGGGACACATGCCACAATCACTTGCTTGGATAGGATGTAGCCCAATTATGGCAAATAATCTTCAAAACGTGATAAAGAAAAATTTAAGCATAGCACACTGGTTGACTAAATCACTAATCCCCCAAAGTTTGTTCAGTCCTTTCTTTCTCTTCACTTCTCTTCTCTCTTTCCTCTCCCCTCCTCTTCCTTCCTTCCTCCTTCCCTCTCTTCCCCTCTCCTTTCCTTCCTTTTTTCTTTTCTTTTCTTCTCTTTTCTTTCTCACCCTTTCTCTCTCTCTCTCTCTCTCTTTCTCTCTCTCTCATTTTTCCTTCCCACAGGATCCTATGTTTTTAAAGATCAGGCCTTCTCTGCATTCATATTTAAAGACAATCCCATCTTGGGCATGCTTTTTCAGGGATTCTGAAATTCTCTGCCTAATCTGTGGTTTTTGTTTTGGTGCCTAATTCCAAAATCCCACCCTGAAAAAAAATCCCTTTTCATGATATCATTGATCGATGAGAACTTTTAAAGGCCAGGATCTAACCATGGTTACTGGTTATTTATGTGTTTCTTTGCTTACTCATTTATTAATATTATATTTTATTATCTATCTTATGACCCAAGAAGACATTTGACATTCTAAATAACCAGTTTAGACTTACAAAGAATGCGTATATTTTTATTAGAATTGTTTCTTTTTTTTTAATTTTGAAACTAGCTTTCAGAATTTCATCAGTGAAATTCTGCATTTATGTTATCCTGAATTCTGAACACCAGCCAACAACCAAAAGAACAAGAAAAGTCCAGACGCAGGTCACTCTGGGACATCTTTTACTTTAGTTCCTAAATGTATTCTGTTGCAGACTAGTTTCTTCTTGACTCCCTCTACTTATTTCCTGTGCATGGGTTTCATTCACGTTCTTTGTATTTGGCATCACTATTTGGTTTTCCAGTTTCCCGAAAGGTTCTGGTTAAGACTCACATCTTTGTTTTACTTGTTGTTTGTTTCTTTGTTTTCTTGTAGTTCAAAAGACCCCCTGTAGGCTACTTGATCCTGTTTCTGAAAGTGGGGAGAACCATTCAAGCACTGATATATCATTCAGGATTCTGTGGTTGCAAGCAACATACATCAGTGCATGCTAATTTAAGAAAAAAATTATATAGAAAATATATGGCCCACAGAATTGGGAGGAAAAAAGCTCCAAAATGTCAGAGACTGAAGCATCTTACGAATCCAGGAACTAATAGATATTTTCTTCTGTCTCCTGATACATAACTGGCCCCAAGTGGATTCTTAAAAACTTCTGTTCAAGGAAGGAGAAAAGATTTAGATAGATATTACTTATACAGTGTACGAGGGGTCCAGAATTAATTCAAGATTGGGAACTGTAGAATTAGAGGATCTCTAGGGAGGATTTCTGCTAATGCTAAGGGTAAAGAAGACTCTGATCAATGTTTACTCATTGGGCACATCTCAGATCAGTGTTTAACAACTAGGTTATTCAAGTTTTAAGTCGTAGCCTTCTCGGTGGTAGTGTGTGTCCTGCTGCAACATTTTTGTACCTCATAATGACCTGGGAGCTGAAAGGTTAAAACTAGAAATGAGGAGTTACATCCTGCCATTGCCTCCGAAATGCCTTTTTAAAGCAATAATTTTTGAGTCATTTGTAACAGAGTGATTAATGTACATGGGAAATGGAGGAGTGAAAGTTGAAATCATATATTATCAACATTCCAGTAGGAGGGAAGAAAAAAGTAATGATGGTTATTTTGAACATTTTTATTTTTATTTTTTTGAGAGTGAAAAAATTTATTGAGGTAAAAAATATATATAATTTTTTATTACATATATAATAAATATATATTATATAAATATAATAAATATATATTTAATTATATATAATATATAATTATATAAATATAATCTTTACCATTTTTAAGTGTATAGATTAGTGATAATAGACACATTTATATTCTTTTTTTGTTGTTGTTGTTGTTGTTTTTTTGCCCTTTCTCTTCCCCTTCTCTCTCCCCTTCCTAGCCTCTGGTAACCACCAATCTCGTCTCCATTTAACATAATGTCCTTCAGTTCCATCCATGTTGCTATATTTGACACGATTTCATTCTTTTATATAGCTTAAAACTATTCCATTGTGCATGTGTACCACATTTTCTTATGCATTCATCCACTGATGGGCACTTGGTTTGATTACATATCTTAGCTATTGTGAATAGTGCTGCAATAAATATGGGAGTGCAAGTATCTTTTTTATATACCGATTTCCTTTATTTTGGATATATACCTAATAGTGGAATTGCTGGGTCATATGGAAGTTCAGGTTTTCATTTTCTGAGGAACCTCCATACTCTCCTCCACAGTGGCTGTACTAGTTTACATTCGCACCAACTGTGTATAAGAAATCCCCAGTCTTGCCAGTGTCTGTTATTGCCTGTCTTTTACATACAAGCCATTCTAACTAGAGTGAGATAACATCACCTTGTGGTTTTGATTTGCATTTCTCTGATGATAAGTGATGTTGAGCATTTTTCTCATATACTTGTTGGCCATTTGTATGTCTTCTTTTGAGAAATATCTGTTCAGATCCTTTGTCCATTTTTGATTAGATTATTTTTTTGCTATTAAGTTGTTTGAGATCCTTGTATATTGTGGTTATCAATTTCTTGCCAGATGGATAGTTTGCAAATATTTTCTCCTATTCTGTGAGTTGTCTATTCACCTTGTTGATTGTTTCCTTTGCTGTGCAAGAGCTTTTCAGTTTTAGGGAGATTTTTTAAATGATGGAGTGGTAGGATGCACTTCTGGAGATTCTGATTTAGCCTGGAGCCAGAGTCTGGGAATCTGTATTCCTGGAAATGTCCTAGGAGTTCCTGATGCACAGTAAGGTGTAGTAACCACTGGCAGCATGAGGGAAGGTATGGTATATGGATCAAGGCCTCTGTGTCTGATCTTGGCTTTACCACTGACTCCTTGGACCTCACTTTTTTTTTTTTTTAATGTCAGAATATTATTTAGGTACAAATGCTTTGGTTACATGGATTGTTTTTGTACTGCTTGACAAACTTATAAATGTGCCCATCATGTAGATAATATACATTGTTCCCATTAGGTATGGTTTCAACAGTCCCCTCCCCACCCCCCACCTACACAATTTCCATTGAGTTTTACTTCCATCTGTGCACAGGGTGCTAATTAGTTAGGTCCAATTTAATAATGAGTATAATGAGTACATGTGGTGGGTTTTTTCCCTATCCTTTAGATATTTCATTCAGGAGAATGGTCTCCAGTTCCATCCATATTGTTACAAAAGGTGTTAATTCTTTTTTATGGCTGACTAGTACTCCATGGTATACATATACCACTTTTATTAATCCACTCATGAATTGATGGGCACTTGGGTTGATTCTGCATCTTTGAGATTGTTAATTGTGCTGTAATAAATATTTTGATGAAGGTATCTTTTTGATAAAATGACTTTTTTTCCTTTGGGTAAATATCCAGCAGTGGGATTGCTGGATCAAATGGTAAATCAACTTTTAGTTCCTTGAGGAATCGCCATACTATTTTCCATAGAGATTGTACTAGTTTGTAGTCCCACCAACAATGTATAAGTGTTCCTTTCTCTCCACATCCACCCCAGCATCTGTTGGCTTGGGACTTTTTGATAAAAGCCATTCTCACTGGGGTTAGGTGATATATCATTGTTGTTTTGTTTTTCATTTCTCTGGTGATTTTTGAAAACGAGCATTTTTTCGTTTCTTTTTTTTTTTTTTTTTTTTTTTTTGAAACAGAGTCTCACTCTTTTTGCCTGGGCTAGAGTGAGTGCTGTGGCGTCAGCCTAGCTCACAGCAACCTCAAACTCCTGGGCTCAAGCAATCCTGCCTCAGCCTCCTGAGTAGCTGGGACTACAGGCATGCGCCACCATGCCCGGCTAATTTTTTCTATATATATA